>APFE030378667.1:5881-30857 GCA_000404065.3 Pinus taeda | reverse complement strand
TATTATTTATGATAATTAATAACTATACAAATAATAGCAACTATATTCTTATATATTTATGATTATTATATTAATACTATTATAATAACATAAACTCATAATATTATTATTATTATTATTATTATTATTATGGCTTAGGCTTTAGTATTTTTAATATTTATCTTAGGGTTTGTATACATTGGTTTTATAATATTAGTCCCTTCTTTTTATTATTACTTAAGGGTTTAATACTAAAATCTCAAGGGATTATGAACCAACGGAAATAATATTAAACAAAAAGGACTAATATTATAAACCCAAGGAACTAATAAACTCAACTCTTTAATATTATAAACCTAAGGAATTAGTGAACCCAACGGATAAATACTAAAAACCAAAGGGATCAAGAAGCACAAGGAATTGATATTACAAACACAAGAGAAGCATAAAGATGATGATTGATATTATAAACCAAAGTTAATAATAAACCCAAAGGATTAATACTAAAACCCCAAGGGATTATGAACCAAAGGAAATAATGTTAAACCCAAGGGACTAATATTATAAACCCAACATTGGTAAACCCTAATATAAATATTAGAAAGACTAAAATAAACATGGTTTATTTCCATGGTGAGAGAATCCTTGTCACAATGTGACATTCAACCATGGTTGACCATGATTGATATTATAAACATGAGGTAATAATAAACCCAAGGGATTGATATTATAAACCCAAATGAATAATAAACCCAAGGGATTAATACTAAAACCCCAAGGGATTATGAACCCAAGCGAATAATATTAAACCCAACGGACTAATATTATAAACCCAACATTTGTAAACCCAAATATAAATATTACAAACACTAAAATAAACATCATTTATTTTCATGGTTAGAAAATCCTTGTGACAATGTGACATTCAAACATGGTTGACCATGGTTGGCAATGATTGACAATGGTTTACCATGTTCGATATTATAAACTTAAGGGTATAATGATGTCAGGTTACCCCTGCTTTACCCACAGTATGCATGTACAATGCATAATCACATTCATCACAGGAATTGTTAACTCTCTCCCGAGTTAAATCCTCAATACATTATATGGTTAAGTCCCCCATTAGTTAGAACTCATGTGGGAACATTCATCTATTAGCACATAGTCTAACCCTTCATATTCTTTCACTATCAGGAATTAAATCAACTCCCAAGCCTTCATTAAACCTTTTATTAAAGCCTTTCCCTAAATCCTTCCTATCGTTACTATCGGGACACATACAGCCTTCTAAAAACCTTTATAAAACCATTTAACCGCATATATAAACAAAACCCCTTTTAAACTTTGGGTTATAACTGGACTAAACCATAAAACCCTTATCACAATCAGCCATCGCAGTTACCCATGGTCTTATCACATATATGCTCTGTCACGCCTCCAATTCCGATATGTGACTATCGGAACAATTAAACCACCTTTTAATATGAAACGAAGGAAATACACTAAAATTCCGCTCTGAATGATATAGCGGAACTCAGAATTTATACGTCTGCACTTATATTTATTGTCGGGTCTGCCCCTCCATATAAACCTTCCGCTGCGCTACTACTCCTCTAATCTCTGATCGCTGGTCCACCTAATCTCCTATCAGCGCTTATCACTATCAGCTATCGGCTATCGCTTGATCCCTAAACTTTAAAACTTCCTATCCGACATGTGTTTACGGACCCGATGGGTTCTAAGTCGCATTCGATAAGGTTTCAGGTTCGGCCATACATCGCGTGTCACAATCACTTCTTCCCTTTGAAAGATTTCGATGCGATCCTGAAACCAATGTAAAGCATTGGATCTACGTGAGGAGATCAACGACGAAGGATAATGCAAAGGCCGATGAGTGGACTCGACAATATTTATAAATGTAGATGTATAAATTTTGAGATCCTCTTATATGGTTTGGAGCAGAGGGGGATAAAGGTATGTATGCGGTATGACCATGGTAACTGGCGATGAGCAACTGCGATAAAGGTGATTCTCAGGAATTGTGCAAAGACCAAGGATTGGCAGAAAAAGGTATGATGTATGTGGTTTTATGTGTTATCAATTATAAAGGGTTTATAATGGATTGACGTACGATAGAAGGGTTTTAAGGTTAAGCACAATTATAACCCAAAGTTAAAAGAGGGTTTTGTATATGTTGTGGAATAAGGATTTAATAATGGCTTAGAGGGGTTGTATGAGTCCCGGTATTAAAGGGAATGAAGGTTAAGGGGTGATTAAAGTCCCGATAATGAGGGTTTAGACTTTGGGTTAGTCTATTAATATGTTTCCACATGACAAATAATGGAAAGGGCCTTAACCATTACTATTAATGAAGTTTTGACCTCGTAGGTCATATCTATTCCTGGGAAAATGGTTTATGCATAGGTCTACAAGCATACTGTGGGTAAAGCAGGGATAACCCTGCATCGGATGTTGGACCATGATAGACCATTAATAAAACCGCATATACAACCATTGTTAAATGTGGTTTAAAATGGTTGACCATGGTTGATTTTCATATTGAGACAATATTTCTCAAATCTTGTGATGTTGGACCATGGATATCAATTGCCATGGTTGATGATGGTTGAAATTGTTTATCTTCATATTGATACAGTCTTTGTCACAATGTGACATTTGGTAAAAAGACCTATCTGATTAATAAACCTCAGTGATTAATATGAAAAATCCATGGGAATAACATTAAACCTTATGATTAACATGGTTGACCATGGTTGGCTATGATTGACAATGGTTGACCATAATTGATATTATAAACCTAAGGGAATAGTAAACCCAAGGGATTAATACTAAAAATCCAAGGGATTTTCACTAAAACCCTAAGGGATTATGAACCCAAGGGAATAATATTAAACCCAAGGGACTAATATTATAAACCCAACGTATATAAACCCTAAGACAAATATTATAAACATTGAAATAAACATGATCGACCATCATTGATGTTCATATTGAGACAATCCTTATCACAATTCCATGTTGGACCATGGTCGATATCATAATAAAGCATGTTTAACTTAGGAATAATAAACCCAAGTGATGGATATTCTAAACCCAAGGGATTAATACTAAAACCCCAAGGGATTACTAACCAAAGGGAATACTATTAAACAAAAGGGACTAATAATATAAACCTAAGGGAATAATAAACCCAAGGGATTGATATAATAAACCCAAAGGAATAATAAACCCAAGGGATTATTATTTATTTTCATGGTGAGACAATCCTTGTCCTAATGTGACATTCAAACATGGTTGGCTATGATTGGCAATGGTTTACCATGATCGATATTATAAACCTAAGGGAATAATAAACCCAAGGGATTAATATGAGAAACCCAAAGGAATTAAAAAATGAAGGGATTATGAACCCAACGGAACAAGATTAAATCCAAAACGCTGATATTATAAACCCAACATATATAAACCCTAAGAAAAAGATTATAAACATTAAAATAAACATGATCAACCATCATTAATTTACATATTGAGACAATCTTTGTCAATGCGATGTTGGACCATGATTGAACATGATTGATTTTCATATTAATAAAATATTTGTCGCAATGTGATGTTGGACCATGGATGATCATGGTTGATTTTCGTATTAAGACAATCTTTGTCCCAATGTGACGTTGTATCATGTTTGACCATGGATGACCATGGTTTTCATAATGTGACATTGGACCAAGAGACCATCTTCATCATAATGTGACCATGATTA
Organism: Pinus taeda; assembly: GCA_000404065.3. Classification (NCBI taxonomy): domain Eukaryota; kingdom Viridiplantae; phylum Streptophyta; class Pinopsida; order Pinales; family Pinaceae; genus Pinus; species Pinus taeda. The sequence goes on along the minus strand of APFE030378667.1, from coordinate 27,091 downwards.
TTGACCATGGTTGACCATGATTAAGAATGGTTGATTTTCACATTGAGACATCTTTGTGACAATGGGACATTGGACCATGGTTGATTTTCATATTGACCATGGTTGACCATGATTGACCATGATTGATTTTCATTTGAGACAATATTTGTCACAATGTGGCATTTGACCATGGTAGACCATGATTGAAGATGGTTGACACGGATGATTTTCATATTGAGACAATAATTCTTATAATGTGATTTTGGACCATGTTTGACCATGAATGGCCATGCTTGACGATGATTGACCATGGTTGATTATCATATTGAGACAATCTTTATCACAATGTGACGTTGGACAAAAAGACAATCTTCGTCACAATATGAACATGATTATTGACCATGGTTGACCATAGTTGACAATGATTGGCCATGGTTGATTTTCACATTGAGACAATATTCGTCGAAATGCGACATTGAAACATGGTTGACCATGGTCGACAATGGTTGACCATGGTTGACCATGATTGACCATGGTTGAGTGAAATTGACCATGATCGATTTTTATATACAATCTATGTGACAATGCAACGTTGAATAAATATTATAAACCCTAAAATAAACATGGTTGTCCATCGTTGACCATGGTTGATTTTCATATTCCCATAATCTTTGTCACAATGCGATGTTGGACCATGGTTGGCCATGATTTATTTTCATATTGAGACAATATTTGTCACAATGCAATATTGGACCATGGTTGACCATGAATGACCATGGTTTTCATAATGTGACATTGGAGCAAAAGACAATGTTCATGACAATGTCACCATGATTATTGACCATGCTTAACCATGATAATATTATTTAATGCTATTAATATTAATAATTAACGTTAAAATTAATTATAAATATTAATAATATTAAAAGTAATATTAAGAGTAATATTAATATTCGTATTATATTAATAATTAATATTGAAATTAATATTTATAAATAAATGAGAGTACCTTTTGAATTAATCACATTATTAGGATTTGGTCGACATTTCGAACCAACTAATGTGGTTCATCCATATTAGATGGATGTGGTTCATCCACATTAGTTGGTTCAAAATGTCCACCAAATTCTAATAATGTGATTAATCTGAAAGGCACTCTCATTTACAATATGGATCACAAAAGCCTAATATCTAACATTTAAATATATAAATCATTGGTATTTAATGTTATTAATGTTGATGGTATAATTATATTAATTAAATTATATGATACCAATAATATTAGTAAATTTAAATAAATATAGATAAGATTGTAAATTAAATTTTAATATTGTTTTAATATTAAATGTTGATGATATTATTTATAATAATAATGTTAATGTCATTAATAATTTTAATTGTTAATTAAATGTTATGAATATTAATATTGGAGATCTATAATTGAATGCATAATTTATTCTTCTAATTATATTCATCATCTATTTCAATTTATTCTTTATCAATTTCATATTTTGATTTTTTTTAGAATTGCATTTCAAAAATTATTATTTAACAAATATATTTGAAAGCATACTCATTCACTAGTATCGATATCTATAATTTTTCAAATTAAATTTAATCTACTTTACATTTTAAGACTATAATGTTCAACAAAGATAAATTTTAGAATTATATTTCATTATTTAATATTTTTCAAAAATAGATACTTATCATTTATTAATTGATGTTTCGTTCTTACTTTCCACTTGACATTTTAAAATTTCTGCCTTTAATAAAAATAAGTTTTACAATTACATTTCCAAATTTGTTGTTTCACAATGAACATGGATAATTTAATACATATCCATTTTTTTCTTATTAACTTTAATATACACTTTATATTTTACAATTTCTATCTTTAATAAAGACGAAATTAATATAATATTTCAAAATTTTGTGTTATAATTACAACTTGGAATCCATATATTTATGATGTGTTCTAATTGTCCAATTTACATCAAAGTTTTTAATGTTTTTATACTCTTTCAAAACCTTGTATATTTATAATATTGCATTGTTCTTTCCCACTTTACATTCTAAAATTTATGTTTAGTGAAACTATAAAATTTTTAAAAGTAAACTTCAAAATTACTATTTCACAAATATGGACATGTATAATTTAATACATACAGAAGGTCTTTAATTAATTTTATATTCTGTGACTTGATATAATAATTTTATTATAAAAATACATTTTCAACGTTTATAATTTTATAAATAAAGAGATAAACAATTAAACAATTTTATATTTATATATTGATATTTCTTTTTCTATTAAATTTAAATATGTGTGTTTTTAATAAATATGATTTTTTTTAATTACATTTCAAGGTTTATTTATTGGACATCTAAAAGTGGAAGTTTAGTTGACTTGTGGATACAGGGTTGGTACCGGCAGTGGCAAGAATTGTTACATCAACCGGCCCGTGTAGAAACTCCATTTCGACTTTTGATGTTTTCATTTATGTTGTTTTCAATTCTATGAGTCGACAAGCATTTATACTTGACAATGGCACAACGGAGATTTCATGGATGGTTCATCACAGAGAATTCAATAGCAAAAACGTTATATGATTAAGGAAATAGCGAAAACATTAATTTTTGACTTTAACCTATTCAGTTTTGGTATTAAGTTATTTATTTAAAAAAATGAAATTTTGTATTAGTTTAATATTTAGAATTCAATTTTATTATATTTTATTATTATCAATTATTTATTTGTAAAGATGGTTGGTTAAAGTTTTATTATGATTTGTTTTTAGTAGTTTTAAAATTTCTATTAGCATTAATTTTTCGTTTTTCGTTTTTATTTTCATTTTTATTTAATTTTTTTTATTTGTTTTTTCTTGCAATATTTCTATTTGAACTATTATAGTATATATAGTTAATCATATTCTTAATTTTTTCGTGATGGCATTCGACAATATAATGTTTTATTAGTTGTTTATTTTTGTTAATGAATCTTTGTCTTTGTTTTTTATCGTTTCATTAGTAATTTAAGCTAAACCCACCCAAGTACTAACTACTATATAGTTTGTTTGATCATTATATATACTAATTTTATATCAAAAAAATATAAACATTAAATTTAGATATAAAGTAAAAGTTAATATTTAAAATAATACTATTAAATGAAAAACATAAAAAATTAACAATTTCTTTCCTTTATAATCATAAAATATTAATTATATTAAAAAAATTAGTTTTAATTTAATTACAGTTTATAATTTATTTTATCAAACAAATACAAATATTATATTTACAAGATAATTCTATTATGAAATTAATGATGACATTGTACAATTTTATTACTAAAATTGTATTGGTATCACCCTGAAAAGCTTTGGTGGCATCTTACGTATGTAATTTAATTGGATTTTCCAAGTTTCTAGGTAATTATATCTGGATTCCAGTGTTTTTGGATTTGTTTTCATGGCCACCATATTTACATTTCCACAATTTTTGGAAATTTTTTTTTTTAACAATCATATTTACATTTTATGAGTTTTGAATTTTTCATGGCAATCATCTTTGCATTTCCAGCAATTTGCGATTTTTGATGGCAATCATATTTGCATTTCCAGCATTTCTGGTCTTTTTATGTGGAATCATCTTTGCATTTACTGCATTTTTTTCCAACCATATTTACACTTTTAGATTTTGGATTTTTTTAAACAACCATCACTAAAACCATGTGACATATTTCTGGAAATTTTCCACAACCATATTTACGGTTTTCGGTTAAATCATAGATTTTGGCCTTTTTTTTTTAATAATCACTTTTTTTTTAATAATCACTAATATAATGTTCAGAAATTGTTAATAAAATACAGAGTTTGTATTAATGAAAATGTAATTTTAAATGTGTAATTATATTCAACAGTGTGAAAGAACTTTTCCTATTTTTTAAATATCTTTTTTCAGATTTTTTATTATATTTAAAGAAAAAAGATAAAATAATCATAAAATAAAAATAAAAATAATTTTGTGGAGTAATTTTTTTTTTTAATTATTTCTTTTCAAAGTGATTTAATTAGTAAAACAAAAGTTCTAATGCCATTGTAATAGAATCTTTTTGGAAAGCTTTTATAGCGTAATTATTGCATTGCAAAAACCATTATTGCATCACAAGAAGCACAAGTGAAGTGGAAGGACATTTGGAACTGTCCAAGTCCAGACTCGGACACCTCATACCCGATCCCACAACTCATACCCGAACCATTATAGAAAAGAGTGGAAAAGTTATTGGGTTGACGATTGTCATCCCATAGCCAAATCAAAATGGAAGGAACCTAACATTGGAGTGTTGAAATCGCACATAGCTATTTCCTATACTCCACATACTATCGCATAGGGGTTACTGGAGAACTATGTTATTGCTCCGTTCGCTGTGAAATTACCGACAGTGGTTGCAATAATTAAATTCGAATAATTAAATGGTGGGGATTATTCTAACAGCAAGTGTGCTTCAGTTGTTCTGATTATTCAGATGCTTTTGATTTTGTTAAAAAAATAAACAAGTTGAACCTGCACCGAAAACAATAGCATGAACTGATGAGGCGTTAGATTTTACGACTTAGGTAAAGATCTTATAATTTATATATGTATTATTACTTTCGACGAGCCCATCATATCTTCTAGACACAGTTATTTTTCAAAGAGTCCTGGTTGCTGAAAACTGAGAAGAATTTCAAATTAATCTAATGGAGTAAAGATTGTATTATCTGAACTATGATTGAGTACGAATGTTATAGCTTGAAAGGAGTTAGATTTCACATTTAGTCATAGATAAAGTTGTGGCACTAGTTGGCCCGATTTAACACGTTTCCTTCGTTTAGTGTCGTAAGGCAGTGGAAGCAAAGACAATCATGTTAAGTATAAGCTTCATTCATGCATCCTTCTTTCCTCCGTTTGTTTAGCTTCTAATAACTTTCTCTCATTAAAGGATTTAAAGCATTTTTTTACGATTGTACTTAGTCAATGTTCAAGCTACCACAACAAATACTCTAATTCGAAGGTAAGCTACTCTCCTCCATGCCTCGTCATTTCATGAATGACACAATTATAAATGTCACCCCCGTTCCACACAGATACAAAAACATATCTGTGGGTTGCTTCCCTTCGTCTTGCTGCAGTATACGCACTGTTTATCTTCTTGAAGGAATTTCTGTGGTGATATAAATGCTCATCATTAAGAGAATCATTGACCCTTTAAACCTAACAACAATTTGATGGGTTGATGCTGCACCCAACGATTATCTTTTAATAATGGCAGCCCATGTTAATGAGACGGAGACAAATAATGTTTGGTTTGAAGGATCTCTGGAAGCACCTCAATGGAAATCCATGGCAATGTAAGGCATCGTTATTATATTTTTTCTTTTCGGGGTTGGCAACGCCGGGGTGGCTCACTTCTTTATCCGGTATATGTTATTCTTTTAGGGTTTTGTTCACAAATAAGCGCAACACAAGTTCTGCTTTTTGTTTAGCCAGAAAGCAGCGTGGCAAGACTAGTTAACTGAGCTTTTCGAGTTTACAAATTTGTTTCCCATTTACAGAACTGTTATTTTTACTTATTCGCTGCTCCCTTGGATGGTTTGTAACACCTCATTGCTTTTGCAGGTTGCTGGTTTGGAACAGCTCCTCGATTTTCAAGTTGTAAAAAAGAGACCAAAATATAATTTAATAAGAGAGTAAAACATTTTAAAACATAAAGAATAAATAAAATATCCAGCTGTAAAGAGGAAAAGAGAATATTTTTTTGGGAATCCTAAAATATTTTCATAAAATACAATCATGAAGAATAGATAAATATCTTGAAGTGACGTGGCTTTTTAAAATCCCAGTTCCTGCAATTACAATAAAAGGAGATCAGGTAGTCATCATGGTTTTGAAAAATGTGGCCTAGGAATATCGAAATTTTGTTTCGAATGCAGCCTCCAAAACGATTAGAGGCTATAGTAATCCTCTATGTCAATGCCGTTATAGGCTAAGCCCATAGATACTGAAAGGACTATGGTCGTTTCAGACACTTTTTGCAGGAACATAAATATTCCAACACTCGCATGCGAGTGAGACACCAGGATGAATTGTGTAAAGTTCGATAGTATATTTGTAATGAAATCTGAAGGGCTTGGAGTTGTATATGGTTATGCGGTCGTTTCAAAGCCGAACAAAGTAACTTTTGTTGGAGATTTTTTATAATTCTAAACAAATAAGTGAACAGAGAATCTTAATACAGGGAAGCTAAAAATAGTTTCTGAGAACAAAGCTTCAACAACACATAAAAACTTGTATTCATTAAAAGACTGTACAAAAGATTGGTCTTCCTCTATTAGAAGGATTACACAAGAACGCTTCAGTTCCAGAAAAAAAAATACTCTGTCTATCTACATAAAATATTTACACTGTTGTGTGTAAAAATCTTTTAATTTATGCTGCTGCTTATTTCATTTCAACAACAAAAAGCCTTATGTGCAATGTTGTGCATTACAAAGGGAAAATTACATTTACACTCCTATGTATTTTTCACATACGTGCTACTGCATTCTTTAGTCACCTATCTCTGCTAAAAAAAACTCATAAAACATAACAATGCATATATTAACTATACCATACCCTCGTGAATAATAAGAGACAATAAAAATTAAAATCTTACCAACATTTACCAACCCACAGTAAATTACATTTACTGTTTAATGACAAAAACTGTGGTCAAAATGCAACTTTCACTTCACGCCAAGTTCATTCGCTCGAGGCGTGCACATCAACTGTTGATTTCAATCGGACGGCTGAGATCCATTTGAAGAGGGTGAAATGAGCGATTTGCGATTTGGATCGCAACGTAGGATCGCAATCTGCATAAAACACAGGGCAGAGCGTTAACATATGGGTGCGATTTTTGATTTGTGATCGGATTGTATCGCAACATCGCAATTGGCAGAAATCTTAGGATGTTGCGAAGGGCACCAGGTCATGCATGCGATTTTGCGATATGTGATAAGATCGCATCGCAAAGGTAAAGAAACAGTTTGTTGTTGCTGTTTAATTAAATTTTTTTTGCTGCAATTTGAAATTATATTTCAACACTCCCCTTTAATTTTAACAGCTGGGTCATGAGTCATACCCACACATTTCCTCAAAAACTCGAAACTTTTCTGCCCCAATGGTTTGGTCAGAATATCAGCAACCTGCTCCTGAGTTCTAAAGTGTACTAAAACAATTTCACCATTGTTTACCAATTCCCTGATATAATGAAACTTTGTGTCAATGTGTTTCGTTCTCTTATGAAACACAAAATTCTTGGATAATGCAATAGCTGAGCTATTGTCACAAAAGATTAGAGTTCCTTTCGTTTGCTCTTGGCATAAACTTCTTAACATTCTTCTCATCCAAACTGCTTGACATGTTGCTGCTGTAACTGCCACGTATTCTGCCTTTGCTATAGACAACACTACAATAGGCTGTTTTTTAGAAGCCCATGAAATAGCTCTGAACCCATGTGAAAAACATAACCGGATGTGCTTTTCCGATCATCTAAACTTCCAGCCCAATCACTATCAGTGTATCCAAATAAATATGAACATTCTGAAGCTGTATATAAAATACCAAACCTTTTAGTACCTTTAACATACCTCAAAATTCTTTTTGTTGCATGCTAATGTGATTCTTTTGGCCTCTCCATGAATCTGGAAATGAAACTAACAGCATGCATTATATCCGGCCTAGTTGCAGTCAAATACATGAGGCTGCCAATTATGCTCTTGTACAAACTAGGATCAAAATCCTTGCTGCTGTCCTCTTTGTTGAGTTTTAATCCCATCACTGTGGGAGTAATTGCTGGTTTGCTCTCCTGCATATTAAATCTTTCCAACACTTCATTAACATATTTCGTTTGTGAGATAAAAATCCCATTTCCATTTTGTTCTACTTCTCTTCCTAAGAAGTATCACAGCAAACCCATGTCAGTGATTTCAAATTCTTCTTTCATGACTGTTTTGAAATTTTCAATAAGATAGTCATCATTACCTGTGAAAATAACATCATCAACATATAAAACAACAATTAGTATTTTACCATCTTTTTCTTTGATGTAGAGGATGGGTTCTCCCTCAAACTTTTCAGATCATGTTTCCAGTAGATAGGAATCTATCCTACTGTACCACGCTCTTGGTGCTTGCTTCAGCCCATAAAGAGATTTCTTCAATCTACACATTTTGTGCTCTTGGCCTTTCTTCTCATAGCTTGGAGGTTGTTCAATGTAAACCTCTTCCATTAACACTCCATTTAGGAATGCTCACTTCACGTCCATTTGATAAACTTTCCACTTGTTTTATGCTGTTATGGACAGCACTACTCTCACGGTTTCCATTCTAGCAACCGGTTCCAAAGTTTCCTCATAGTCTTTCCCATACTGCTACTTATATCCTTTGACAACAAGTCTTGCCTTGTGTCTTTCTATTTTACCTTCAGCATTACTCTTGGTCTTGTAAACCCATTTAACTCCAATGACCTCTTTTCCTTTTGGTAGTTCACCCAAATCCCATGTCTTGTTTCTTTCTATGGCATTGATCTCCTCATCCATAGCTTCTATCAATTTCCTACCCTTAATTACTTCTTCGAAATAAATAGGATAATCAACATGACAATATAAAGCAAAGAAAGAATTCATACCTTCATCATAAATGTTACTTAAATTTCTAAATTTCTTACCTCTTTCATTTGGTGTACAAGTGCTTGAAGAAGCACTTGAATTTCGTCATTGTGGTGTGCTTGGAGAAGCACTTTCATTTCTCCTCAAGGGTGTCGCTTGCTGCCCTTGTGTTGGCGTTGTTTTTTGGGGATGTATTTCAGCCATCTCCTCATCATCTTCATTATGTGAGAAAGAGTTTTTTACATTCATTGTTTTCTCTATGCTTCCATCCTAAGCTTCCTCCTCAATGAACTAAACATCTATGCCCACATAAAACTTCTTGGTGGATAGTTTATACAACCTATAAGCTTTGGATTCCTCACTGTATCCAATGAAAATACATTTCTCCCCTTTGTTGTCCAACTTCTTCCTTAGCCGATCTGGAATATATGCATAAGCCACACATCCAAAAACTTTCATGTGGGTGACTCCTTGCTTTCTTCCACTCCATGCTTCTTCTGACACTCAGTTCATGACTGCTTTTGTAGGACACTTATTCAAAATGTACGCTTCACAGTGTACAGCTTCAACCTAATAATCATTTGGCAAATGCTTTGCATTTAACATACTCCTCGCCATATCCATAATTGTCCTATTCTTCCTTTCGGCAACACAATTTTGTTGCGGAGTGTACCTAGTGGTAAATTGTTTATGAATTCCATTTTCTCTACAAAAAAGTAAAAATTCTTTGGAGATATACTCATCTCCTCTATCAGTTCTTAGAACTTTGATATGCAGCCCACTTTGGTTTTCTACAAGTGCTTTGAAATTTCGAAATCTTTCAAACACTTCACTTTTGTTCTTCAGGTAATAAACCCAAGTCTTTCTAGTAAAATCATCAATGGATTTTAGTATATAGAGGCTGCCTGCAAGTGATGGAGTTTGCATTGGTCCACATAAATCTGAGTGGACAATTTCTAACGGTGCTTTTGCCCTTATGCTTTTCCCTGATGGAAAACTTTCTCTGTGTTGTTTTCCCAAGATACGACCTTCACAAAGGTTGTTTGGTTTCTCTACCTATGGTAATCCTCTTACCATTCCTTTTCTACTCGACAAGTTAAGGCCTCCAAAGTTTAGATGTCCAAATCTCAAGTGCCACAACCAATTTTCATCATTTGGTTTGCTTTAGAAAGCCTCTTGTGTAACTGCTGCAATTTCTACCCCATCTTTCAAAACTACTTTTATCCTGAGAGGGAACATCCTGTTCCTTGTCATTTTCACTTCAACAATACATAGTTTGCTGGGTTTTCTATCCATGATTGATCCGGATTTAAACAGGAACGCAATAAAATATATAGATAACCATAAAGACAGATATGCAACGGAAATAATACTTCATTTCATTAATGGAAAATACTGAAATATGCTTACAACCAAAAATGGAAATAAACCAGCTAGGGCAATGGTAGCTTATCACTAAGAAGAGGTGCGGCTACATGCCTCTTAACTGTTCCAAACTGTGTTAGAATGAGGCTCGAAGGCCTATTTATTGTTGAGAAACAATGGAAAACCCTTCACATTCCAAAACCTACCCCTAAAAGATGAAACGCCAAATTGTGGGCCCCGTTTTGGGTAAATTGGTACATCAATTTCCCGGGTCGTAACTTTAGCATACGATCTCCGTTTGACGCGTATGATAGCTCGTTAGAAAGATATATCCGAGAACTACCACCTTGGGAAAGGCAACATCAGGTCATGGACCTATGTTGCCCCCATATTTCCCAAAAAACGTCGTTTAGGGCCTCAAAACGGCTCCGGGAGTTCAGGAACCGAAAAACTCCTAAAAATAGTAAACTGTGCTACAATTTAGGAAACTGAAAAAGCTGAAAGAGACAATTGTGGGGGTCCAAATGTGATAGGTGGGTGGCCACCAACATCCACCTGGATCAATGATGGTGCATACATCATTCTCAAAGAAAGCATTGTACCCCTTTTGAACAAGCTGTCAAATACTTAAGAGGTTACACTTCATTCCAGGAACATAATAAACATCTGCCATGGTTTTCTTTTCATCTTTCTTTGTTAGGATATTTACTTCTCTTTTTCCCATAACAAAGACTTTACTATCAGTCCCAAGTGTGACTTGTGACTTCACACTCTGATCTAACTTAGAAAACAGGGCTATGTTCCCTATCATATGGTTACTACTACCGGAGTCCAGAAACCATATATGATCACTCTTTGTTTCAGCCATATTACAAGCTAACAACAAATTATCTTGGCTCATATTTTCTCTAGTGAAATTTGCATTAGATCTATTATTCATATCATGTTGCTTCTTCCTACATTCATTTGCATAATGCCCATATTTTTTACAATAATAACATTGAACATTGGATTTTTCATACCTTTGTCCTTGAGCATGATGTTTTCCACTTTGTTGGTTGTTGCCTTGGCCTTGGTTCTGATTTGGATTGCTGCCTCTTCCTTGAGTATTTGTTGGACTATTTCTTCCACCTCTGTTTTGGCTTCTGCCTCTTCCTCTCTTGTTTCCTCTGCCTTGACCTCTTCCTCTTCCAAAGGACATCTGGGTCTTGAGGGCATGGTCTAGAGATGAGTTTTCATTTCTACTCAATCTCTGCTCATGTGTTATGAGTGATGCATTTATTTCATCAACTTAGAAGTTTGTGAGATCCTTTGTCTCTTCTATGGTGGTGACAATCACATCAAACATTGAGGGTAGGACCCTCAATAGTTTCTCCACAATCCTCGTTTCTTCAAGAATCTCTCCATGGGACCTTATCTATGTGACTAGACCAATCACTTGTGTGAAGAATGAGTCAATATTGTCTGACTCCTTCATGCATAGATTCTCAAAATCTCTCCTCAGCAACTGTATTTTTGCTGTCTTCACTTTCTCCATGCCTTGATACGCTGTCTTGAGAGTTTGACATGCTTCTTTGGATGTCTTGGCTGCTGCTATCGTTGGAAACACACTCTCATGCACTGCATGATATAAGAAGATGAGAGGTTTAGAATCCTTCTTCTTATAGCTATTCAATAGATCTTTCTCTTCCTAAGTCAAGTTATTAGACTCATTTTCATCTGCTGGTTCTTCAAAACCATCCTCAACAAATTCCCATAAGTCTTGTGAGGAAAACAGGGCTCTCATGGTTATTGGCCAATAGTCATAGTTTTTCACATTAAATTGTGGGAGCTCGGTATTACAGATACCCATGCTAGTGCTCGTGCTAATGCTGGTGCTGGAGCCATCCATTCTTACACTCTTAGCTACGCTTCAAATAGTTGACTCTGTATTTAAAAATCACTGACTGTTCTAAACAGTGACACAAAAAGAATTTGAGAAATACCTTTGAATCTTTCTTGACTGAGTCTTCACTCTACTGAGCTTCTCCAGCAAGAAATCCTTCCTTCAGCTTCTTTGACACTTTCAAAGAGCCTGGACAAGCTCTGATACCAATGTTGGGAATTTCTGATAATTCCAAACAAATAAGTGAACAGATAATAATGCTCTGTTTTCCACGGGATCTTAACACAGGGAAGTTAAAAATAGCTTTCTGAGAACAGAGTTTCAGCAACACACATAAAAACTTGTATTCATTAAAAGACTGTTGTTACAAAAGATTGGTCTTCCTCTATCAGAGGGATTACACAGGAACACTTCAGTTCCACACAGAAGGGAAAAAAAGAATTACTGTGTCTATCCACAAAAACTATTTACATTGTTGTGTGTAAAAATCTTTTCATTCACGCTGCTCATTTCATTTCAACAACAAAAAGCCTTCTCTGCACTGTTGTGCATTACAAAGAGAAAATTACATTTACATTGCTGTGTATTTTTCACATACGCACTACTGCGTTCTTTACTCACCTCTCTCTGCTAAAAAAAAAAATCACAAAACATAACAATGCATATATTAGCTATACCATACTCCCGTGAATAATAAAAAACAATAAAAATTAAAATATTACGAGCATTTACCAACCCACAGTAAATTACATTTATTATTTACTAACAAAAACGGCTGTCAAAATGTAACTTTCACTTCACGTCAAGTTCATTTGCTGCAGGCCTGTACATCAACCTTGATTTCAATCGGATGGCTCAAATCGATTTGACGAGAGTGAAATGAGCGATTTGCGATTTGGATCGCATCGCAGGATCACAATCTGCGTAAGACATAGGGCGGAGCGTTAACATATGGATGCAATTTGCGATTTGCGATCGTATCGCATCGCAACATCGCAATCAGCAGAAATCTCAGGATGTAGCAAAGGGCACGAGGTCATGCATGCGATTTACAATATGTGATAAGATCACATCGCAAGAGGTAAAGAAAAACAGTTTGTTGTTGCTGTTTAATTAATTTTTTTGCTGCAGTTTGAAATTATATTTCAACAACCTTGTTTCCATCTAGTTCTGCTACAACAGCTTCCGGCATCCTCAATAACGGATTTCGACCATTCTCCGGTTGGTCTCATGATGTTCTAGCCCTTGGGCCACCAGTTTTAAAAATTGCCATGTGTGAAATCCGCCGTGGAGTTCGGTCGCCTGACTTTTTGGTACCACGCATGCCAAAAGAGTGAGCGCTCGTCATCCAAGGCACAACAAGGGAAGCGGCAAAAGAGTAGATACGTGATTGTGGTGTTGCTCGGGCCAAAATTGGCGTCATCCATATCTACTACAAGAATAAAAAAATGGTGTCCTTCAAATCTACTACTTTAATCGTATGAAATGGTCATGCGGGAAGGATGTTTCACAATCTAGCTAATTCCAAATCTAATTCAACATTAATTCGTACCTACTTTTAATGAAAAATGCAGCTAAAACTAAAAGCTAGCTATTTACCTATAGCTCCACAGCGATTCATTCACGTCGTCGAGCTGCGCAGGTTGAGAAAATGCTGATGATCCGTCCGTGCAACTTGGGAAAGCACTCGGAGAACGACAGGGAGGAGGGTGTCGGCCGAGGTATCTGTATACATCTTCATATGAAGGGGGAGGAGGAATGGTGAGAATGCCAACAGTCAAGGGCTTCTTGATTAAATGATTGGATAAATGCATATTGCCAGGTTTAGCATATGCAAGGAAAATGGGTGTTCCATCCTATATTGTTTCATATTCTTTTTATTTTATTTTTTTATATTATTTTTGTTAATCCTTATACCTGGAGATAAATGAGAGGCACAATAAAATTTTAGTCTTATTTGTTAGATAATTAGTTTGAGTAGGGTTTAAACACCACTTTTAGATATTCAAGGAAGTTATGGCTTTTAATTTCATTCATCGATTTAGTGACGACTACAAGAATATAATAGCATCTTTCAATTCAGGTCATCCAATAAAAAAGATTAATTAATAAAATAATTAACTTACACATTCTAATAGGGGACGCCTATCAGCCTAATTATATTAATAAATGTAGTTGACAAACACAATATTATATTAATAAATATATGATAATCTAAATAATAACGGTGGTGCTGCACCCGCCCAATAAGAAAAAAAAATATTGGGGGCGTGACAGGTGGTATCAGAGCAGGGTTGCTCATAAAGGCTTGGACGAGGTTCGGGTGTTGAAGAAAATTAGAGCTCAGTCAAGAGCTGGTAGAAACTTGGATAAGGCTATCCTGGTTGAAATTGAAGGTGAATCTGCTTGTTCTAAAGCAGATAACCACAGAGATATGGGGAAGGTCGACAAAGCAGTGATGGTGGACGAGGGAGACCATAGTGCAGTCAAGGCCCTCCGGCAGAAGTATTGGAACACATGGGTCGATGGAGTTCTAGTTGGGTTGCGATGTAAGCTGAGAATATGAAGATTCGGGAAAGTTGTTCGGAACTAAGGAAAGAACTTGAAGAACTCAGAAGCCAATGCGAAAGCACGACAAGTATTGAGCTCAATGAGTTTGACGACGAGATCCAACAAAATAGACTTGGTCTTCAGGAGCTCTTTGATGAAAGAGCCCGGTTGAGGAAAGAAATTTCTAGAGTGGAGGCCGAGGTCAAGCAAATTGAGGAAGAAATAAAAAAGAGACTTCTTGGTAAAAGGGTGGTTGTGATTGAACAAGAAGAGCTCGACTATAGGTTGGAAACTCACTACCGTGAACATCCAGGGGACATCCAGAAGCTTAGTTCCATGGACTTGGTCAGCGAACACTTGGCTGGTACGTTTGAGCAGAACGTGGCAGAAGGAAAGCTTGAAGCCAATCAAGCCGGACCAGGGCCGAGTTCCCCAGAAGAACCAGACAAAGAAGTGAGATATCTCAAGAGGAATGTCAAGAAGGGACATTAGCCTATTGACGCCTCTGAAGTCGAATTCTTGAAGCAGGTTGCTGAGATAAGACGCAAGACAAAGCCCATGAAGGAAGATGGTTCCTTGAAGTTGAGCTTTGTGTAGGTAACTGTGAAAGGTAAAAGACTTGCAGCCTTGGTTGATACGGGGGCTACTCATAGCTTCGTAAGTAGGAAGGCAGCAAGGTCTTTTGGAAAGAAAGCCAAAATGGAAAGGGAATGCAGCGCTTTCAAAGCAGTTAACTCTTCCATTAGAGCTGTTGATGGTATATTGGAAAATACTCAGATAAGGGTAGGGTCATGGTTCGGGAAGTTGGACTTAAGAGTGGTGGATATGGATGATCATTCTATGGTGTTGGGGTTGGACTTTATGAGACTTGCGCAAGCCATACCAATGATGATCCGAGACCTCCTCTTGATCACAGCCGAGGGAAAGAACCTGATGGTACCAATGAACAGAAGAAGTTGCTTGGGATATAGACCAAGGATGGCCTCTATAACTTTGTACCCCAAGGACCCAAATGTGAAATATGAGGATGTGGAACAAAGAGGGCTTGGGAGTGTGGTCCAAATAACAAAGGAGCGGAAGCTTTCTGATTTCGTTACAAGGGCAGGGAAGAAGAACGAAAGGAGTGAGAGAAGAGTCTCACGAACATGGAGACACTTGTTGGGAGCGACTTCTACCAATAATCTTCATAAAGAAAATGTAGACGAAGCAGGGCCGAGTATCGCTTCAGAAGCAATGGTCGATGAAGGTTATGAAGGGAGAGACCCAGCAGGAATAGTAGACTTTTGCAGATATGCTATGGGCATATACGACTTCCAGTTGACAAGGGACAAGCTAGGAGAGCTTGGGTGTACCAATGGAGAGGTCAAAGCAGTGCATAGATATTTGAGAACACAACATTAGTCTGACACATGGGTGGATGAGAGCCAGGGAGGGAACTTCCTGGCCTTCCTATCTTCTTAGAGGACATAGAAGATGGGGCTCATTGTTGGCTGCTCAAAGCAGTGAGCCCCCAACATGGTTGAGCAGGTTGATCCAGACATGCGGCAGAAATATGGGGTTCCCATGGGCCTGAGCATGGGATCGTAGGAGGAAGTGTTGACACATGACCGGGATGTGTAGCACTTGATGATACACATTGGCCGTTTGCACATGGAGCTGATGACCTAATGGAGACATTGCCTTATGTGGAGGAGTCTACATTATGGGTGATGATAGTCTTGGTAGAGAGCTGCCGGGATGGTGTGTTGTCGGGACGACAACGTTTTCAAGTGGGGGAGAATGTAACGCCTTGGCAAACCGGGCAGGCGTGCACGACGGTGGACGGGCGCCTCGTGCACGATGGGCGGCATTTGCACCCGACGAACTAAACATGGTATCCGCGGTAGGCGAGCTCGCCGAGTCGGGCATGGACCCGGCGGAGGACGAGTTAGAGTTCGGACATCAAAGGATGACGCCGGTTATGGGTTAAGGACGGGCGCGGGTCGTGCAGGGCACACCCGCCCGCCCAAACGCCGGAACAACATACACGTCGATAGCAGTTGTGGGCAAGGGTCGTGAGTCGTGCGCAAGGCACCCGCCCGCCCAACAACAAAGGCTATACGTTATATGGTGGAGTGATGGACCGTCGTGCGGATGGGCACGGGCGGGCGACCTCTGGTTGCAACGATGGTGAACGGAAGGACAGCGGGCGCGGGTCGTGCAGAGTATACCCACCCGCCCAAACACCAGAACAACACAGGTACAGGTCGTGGGTCGGGCGCAGGGCACCCACCCAATGACACAACAGTTCGGGTTTGCGCAGTGGACAAACGCGGTCAACATAGTAGGTATACCCGCCAAGACGGGTAGAGGTCAGGCGAAGGCCGAGTTTGAGTTCGGGCGACAAACAGGTTGGTGTGGCGAATGAGTTAGAGTTGGCGCACGGGTTGGAAACGGGCGCGGGTCGTGCAGGACATACCCGCCCGCCCAATGCCGGAACAGTGTGCGCGTCGTGTGCGGGTTGTGGGTCGTGCGCAGGGCGCCCACCCGCCCATCGACCTAAGCTATGCTTTACAGTGGAGTTGAAGACCGTCGCGCAGGAGTACACGGACGGGTGTCCAAATGTTGAAGTGAATTGCAGTGTGTAGGCGGTGGGTCGTGCGCAGGGCGCCCACCCGCCCGGCGAGACAAGGCATATACATCACAGGTTGCGGTGGACCGTCGTGCGGAATACACGGGCGGACGCACTGTGGCAAAGTATTATGAAGTGCGATGGCGGTGGGTCGTGCACGGGCACCCACCCGCCTAACGACACATGACAATGCGGTGGCAGACCGCCGTGCGGGCGCGCACGGGCAGCGCCCTCCGGGTATGAATTATCGTTGACAGCGAACGATGAATGGCAGACCAAGCGATGAAGGTAGCGGAACGAGCAGCGAGCGAGCAAGGATGTGGCAGGGAAGTGTAGCAATGTAACGAGTGGACAACACTTGCGCGAGCTAAGTGTTGGGCTCATGGCTTATACGCATTGCCAAAAGTTAAACAAGCCGACGCATGAAAGAACGCTTGGGGCATTGAATAATGGATACGGGGGTCGGCCTTAAGGCTGGACGCCCCTCCCAAAACCCATGAAGCTTGGGTATAAGTATGACGAGCTTTGAGCTCATTCAATCATCAAACAATCGGTCTTCACATAGGAGCTTCGCATAAGAGAAAAGGGGCGCAGTCTTGGGGATAATTGCGCATGCCTTATGCGCAAAAGATCAAAAGAAGTGCGCAGTCTGTTCGGTTGGAAGTTTGGTAAGAGGCCGAGTACGAGGAGGTCGTTGAACAGGTTTATGCCGGGTTTGTGACGGAGGTCTTGCGCATCGGTTGAGCGCCCTCCCACCGTGGGAAACTAGCATATGATTGTAAGGCTGTTCTACGCCTAAGTGTAATTATTATTAAGTGTGGCCTCAGGTTTACTCGAGGCACACTTGCGTTGTATCATTGTTGAAAAATCTGATAATATATGTGGGCAGACTTTACCGTGAGTTGCCCCTCCCTTTACATTTATGTGTAAATGTATGTTTTCGGTTTAATTACATTTCGGTTGTTGAATGTGTTAAGTATAAAGAATAAGTTTTACTTGGTTAATGGAATAAACTAAGTGTGGTTATAAGGAAGGCGTAATCCATATGCACGGTTATTAAACAAATAAACGTGCACGGTGGTGCCGCACCCGCCCAATAAGAAAAAAAAGATTGGGGGCGTGACAGGTTCGCTCTGCTTGACTTTTTATTTTTTTTTAAAGCAAGATTTCACCATTTTAATAACTCCATTACATTCACAACTTCATAATTTTATATCTTCACAGCTTCAAACTTGGTCTAAAATATTTTTTTATAATTTCACATAACATAATAACTTCTTGACTTAAAAAAATTAACTTTCCCATATCGCAATGACTAATACTATACAGTTCATATTTTATGGGGCATCTCTTCGACCATTTAAAAAAAAAAAAATCCACTTTGCAGATCACATGGCCATTTTAATAATTCTGCCATTTAATTTAAACATAATGCACTCATATATAACATTAAAATCTATAATTATGTTAAAAATTAAGCTTTTACCATCCAACAACAAATCCACCATAAAATTCATCTCTTTGAAACTATCGACTATTCCTTCCCTTTACTTTTGTCATCTTTCAGCCTCTCGGATTTAGGCCACTGCCGGTTCAAACGCAGAAATTTCCGTTGAAATCGTAGCCCACTTGAATGCGATTTATGAAATTAAAAGATCCACTTCACCTTTCAAAGCAGAATAACGGCACTCCCACGAATTATGATACTGTCTTCAGCCAGCTATTAAAATAAACATTTGTGCTGTCTAAATCAGTCAACTGATACACCACCATTTTTATGCATCCAATTATTTGCAGCTTCTGGCAAGAACTCGATACATCGAAACACCAACGGAAATTCCATGTCCTTAACCCCAAAAAAATATATTTGGCAATGGCCATAACATTCATACTTACAACGTCAATTTTTCTTATTTCAGCGGATGTGAAACCAAAAATCCTATCACACGTATTTTAGACAAAACCTCAATGGTGATTCAGTTGGTCGTCAGCCAAGGGGTGGGTATAGGATGTTATCCAAAACTGTAATGTTTGGCAGGATAGATGTGACATCCCCTATTAAATGCTGTTACTTTATGTATGTGTGTAATAAATGGCCATAGAGCCAAACAGTTTGGATTGGTTATCGTAAAGAATTCACTTATAAGATAAATGATTAATTGAATTGATTATTGTAAATAATTGATTTCTAAAATAACTAATTAATTGAAGAAAATATGCATACACATAACACATTCGAGATAAGATTGTAAAGCTCTCATGATTAGAATTTTTAGAGATTCTAGGTAAGATCCAGGGATGGAGATAAAGTTCCTTAGAAACAAGTCAGCTAGATAAAAGGTTTGTTTTTAAAGCACCACTGGCGAGAAAAGCGGATTTTAAAAGTAAAAACTAAGCAGAAAGCAATAAAGCTTACAAAAGTAAGAGGTCGCTGAATTGCAAACATTATCATGAAAAAGAAATTAAATTTGCAAACATTATCATGAAAAGGAAATTAAATACCCATTAAAGAGATCACCAAAAGATGGTTAATTCTCTCGAACATACAATCAAACTTCGGAGAGAACTAGAAGTAGTTCATGGTTGAAAAGATAGCCTCTACTGGTGCAAGTTTCTGAGTAGCCAATATTTTAAAGTCTCTTGTTTAGTTGAAGATAAAAAAAAAAATTATATCTATTAAGTGTTGTAGATTATTATGTTGCCTAGAGTGCTACATTAATTGATGTAGCTTCAAATGCATATGATGGATAAACGTTTATTTACTCAAAAATAATATGTTGTGCATTACTATACGATTAATAAATGTAAACAAATATGTTGGTTATTCCTTCATCTTTGAGTAACATGTTTTGTACCATTAGATGTTAAACAACAGTTTATTAATATGCTCGTCGTGGATACAAACAATTTTTGTAGACTCCATGAATATAATACTAGGTCGGAAACTCTTATTATGAATATAATAAGAGGTTTTTGTTTGTGGAATTGACATTGGTACAAAGGTACTATGAGTACATGAACCAAAAGGGCATGGGGTATTTTAGTAACTCGAAAATCTGATTATGTTGGATCATTGAAATATTAATTTTTAATTTCAATTTTTATGGGAATGCATAGACTGACAAAAGAGTAGCTATGCGAATTCAATTTTCTTTCGCAAACTCCTATTGGCAATTTTGTCGCTATTAATCGAAATATAATAGAAAATTTTGTGACAGGTTGTGTTTTGGGTGGGGCACTTGGTAGATGTTATAGATATATTTCCGGATTATTGAGAGAAAAGTACATGGGTATATTTAGTCGGAAGTCTCTTCCCTACTAGTACATAGCTGAATTCATCAATAAATTATTAATGTCGGCGCCCATCACATGAGTAGGGTCATAAAAGAGATGTTGGTAGTGCCCACCAAGCACCTAGATTCAAATCTATAACACCTGTACCCATCTAGACATGGGAAGCAGCTAAGTTGAATAGCAAGGATCAGGCTAAAATTCCCCTTTTAGCAGGAAGGAAAAGAATAAAGCGAGGGGATCCTTTTAGGAAAAAGAAAAAAACAGTCGGAGCAGAATAAACGTTGTTCTACTGTCTAGTGATTGGGGGTGATTGAAATTTATCGGAACATATAACGGAATTGTTGCTAGTGAAATATAACATGCAACTATCATAGTTAACAACAATAAATGGACAGCATCCCTTTGTTATTGTTAGCCATCCTTTCATTTATATTGTATAAAGGGGTGACTATGGGAAACAATAATTTGAGTACATCATACCACATAACACATTTCTAGGGAAGAGTTATACCCTGACCAATGGCCATCATAAAGAAAAACAAAATCCCCTAGACTAGGTATTTGCAGGTCATGGAACCAAAACCGCAAATTCAATTCAGAATGAACTCAGTGAGCCTAACGAAAATTCAAAGGAGTGTTACATATTGAGAAAATTACAAATTTAAGAAAGATACATGTGAATACGTATTTTCTAACAATATGAAGAAGTATTATAAAACTAAACCGTCGAAATGTAGAACTCGACACTAAACCATTTGCTATAAGAGTAGTTAAATATGTTCAAACTGTTGATGAAGACTTGTTTACTTTTGATGTGCACAACAAATTTACAAC
>APFE030378666.1:19541-83971 GCA_000404065.3 Pinus taeda | reverse complement strand
TATTTTTATAAAATTATATTATGACATTATTATATTTTAAAATAATATGGATAACCATGTCATACACTTCTGCAAAATCTTTTACAAGTGTAATTCCTTGGCTATATACATAAAGAAGTCTACTTTTAGGGTTTTTGAAGGTTGTCTTTTGGGGCATATTGTCTCAAAAGACAGTCTGTGAATTGACCCTTAGAGGGTGAAGGGCATTCAAGAAATCCCTTTGCCTAAAAATGAAAAAGCCATTTAGTGTTTCATTGGGAATATTAACTTTGTTAGGCATTCAATCCCTAATTTTGCAAAGATTGTAAGGACTATATTTGACATATTGAAGAAATGTCATGACTTTAAGTGGAGTGATGAGGCAAAAAGAACATTGTAAAAAATTAAGAAATCGTTGTGTGAGAATCAATTTCTAATCAACCCAAATTATGATAAATTATTTTTTTATATTCTTTTGCATTTACGATGGCTATGGTGTTCTTACAAAAGAACCAGTAGGGACAAGAGTATGAGCAAAGAATTTCATGCTATAGAGTTGGAATATGTGTTATGGAGAAGAAATCCTATGCATTGGTCAAGCCTATAAATTATTTCCATGATTATTTTGGAATGCCAAGGTGGTATCTTATGTTTCGTGCCCTATGGTGAAACATATACTATTATAGGAGTGCAATGGGACCTTAGGGAGGTAGACCACCAAGATCTAAGAATGTGATATGGAGATTAAGCTAACTAAGTTAATCCATGGTTAGGGGTTGGAAAATTTGATGTTGGAATTGATGTGTTTTGTAATGTTGCAGATGTGTTGTTGGCTGGCATTGATGTCAACCTCGTTGCTTGGGTCACAGGTGAGTTGGTTATGCATGTGTATGTATAGCTACAAGTGGTTTGTGTATAGATGGTTTTTGGCATGTCTACTAGCATGAATATGTGAGGATGTAGATATGATTTGTAGGTGTTTTAGTATAGAGTATGAGAAGAGGATGTCATGTTCCTCATGATCATGTTATTATGATCATGATTGTTGCATGGAGTTGGATGGTGGTGTGTTACACTAGTTTGGAGGCCTTCCCATGATGCTCAATTGTGTAGAGGAGTAGTTGTATTGGAGATGTGATGATCTTCTTGATCATGTTGATTGATTAAGAAGGTGTTGGTTTCTACTGCAGGAGTTAGATTTGAGCAAATTTGTTCATTAGGTCTTGTTGTAGTCGCTGCAACACCCTCCAAAATTTTTGCCTACATCCAATTTCGGAGCCTTCCTTGGGTTTTTCCTTGATGTTTGCAAGCACTTGGACTCATCCCATGATCCCATGTTGAGTCTTTACACCCTCCTTGCTTAATCGTTCATCGGACATGCTTGTGTTGTTGGTCACAATGTCATGCTTGCAGTCATGTTCTGGCCATGCATAAGGTTTGACTTCGTGTGTACAAGTTATGTCTACTATGTAAACATATGTCACACTCACACACGAAGTTGTATGCACTGTCGCGCAAGCATCGACGCAGTCATTCAACGATCTATCACAAGTGTCGCGCTTGTTGCTCACACCATCGGTCAGTCACACTAAGTGTATGATGTCTTGTTGGTTTGAAGGGTCTTGTCGTCAAGTCATGTTGATTGTGCGTTCGCAAGGTCATGTATGTACGAAGTCACACGTTCACACACTTGGTCATTTTGTTGAAGCTCTGTCGACCGAACCATACTCCAACAACCGGACATCCGCTGAGCTGACTTGCCCAATTTCAGCTCTCAGCGATTATGTACTGCTACCCAGAATTGCATAGACCTTGAGGCTGCCTACTAGGAAATTTTCACTACGCAACCCTGGAATCGATTCGACTGAATGTCACCCAGAACATGGCATAATTTTCCCATTAAGCCATTTCAATCTATGTTGCCTGCAAGCACATCAACTGAGCCTCCAACTGGTCAACCAAAGAGTTTGACTGGGCAGTGATCCTGGGCCTCACTCCCCCAAAACATTGCACAAAAGCTGCAAAGCATGCCCGCTCTACTGATTGAAGAAACTGCATAGACATGCCAGATAGACACCCCATGTCCATCACTGTCTCCCTCAAAAATTGCGCAGTTTTTCCAGCCAGTCACCCAATCAGCCAACCTACTGCTCACTTGGAAAACTGCACAGTTTTCATGAGCAATCCCCTAGCTGCCCAACATCCCACTCAACTCAGAAACTGCACTAGGATGTCCAGTAGGCCAGCCTCCCAACAATTGTGCAGCTTTTTCCAGCAGACTCTCATAGCCTGCTCCCAGCTACCCAGAAAAACTGTGAAATTTTTCCAAGCATCCTCCCACAACCCATTGCTATCTCCCCAGAGAAATTGCGTAGTTTTCATTGCTAGTCTCCCTCAGCTTTCTGCACTGCCTCCCTCAAAAAATTGCGCAGATCTAACCTCCAGCTGAGCTAGATCCCATAGACAGTCACTGTTGATCCGGATTGCCCATCTTACCCTCCCAGTGACCTCTGCACAATTTTCATGAATAGTGCTTGGAGCTCATATCCTAGCTTGAAATCTGCCTTCCGCAGTTTCAAAGCCTTGTCCGCTCTCCCAATTGCTTGCATCTGAAACAAAACGACCATGCATCATGGTAGACTAGGATATTTTTGGATTTGATGTCGTCTTGTCATGAGTGATTGCAGATATAGGTACATGGATGAGACATGACGTGATGATGAATAAGATGAACAAGGAGTGCATGCGAGGAGATTTTTTCACGAACAAATGAACAAGGAATGAATGCGAGGAGACTTGTTCATGAACAGACGAACACATGGAGCATGCCAAAGTACAAGCAAAGGAGCAATGTGCACATGCAACATCAAGCGAACACCAAGACCATATAAGAATATTCACACCTTTCCATGAGGTGGTGAGGCTATGATACACTAAGAGGACATCCATCACTCAGTAACACTACATCTCGATATGCACACCACCAGCAACATGGACACACTAGCTTTGTCATGTCGAGTCATGTCATGAGTCATCTTGGGCACATCACTACTATGGGCCACACTATTGTAATCAATGTAATGTAAACTGGAAGTCCAAGAGACCCACATGTAAATCTAAAGAGTCATGTACATTTGAAGAGTCATGTAAGTCAAACAGTCACGAGGGCCAGTTTTACCCTTGGCTATAACTACCCCTCATTTGCACATGCAAAGAATTTTTCACCTTTGCTCCTCCCACATAGCCTTGAGAGTCTGTAGTCTTTTCTTTGAGGTGTGAGCAGTGGCTCCAACGCCCCGCTATCAGGGTTAGTGATGTATGGTGTACCAATTTGTCTTGGAACTTTCACTTAATTCAAAATCATGATAATAGGCCAGCACATTTTCACACATGTATTGTATTTCTTTGTAAGACTATTCTTTGGACACTTGTAATGCATGTTGTTGTAATATAGATTAGTTGGTTTTATTGGAGTTTAATCTCTATTAGGTTTTAGGTTCAAGTTCAAACATAATGTGAGAGTTGAGAATGAAAATCACTTTTCAAGAGATCAAACTATATCTCAAAATCCATCTAATTTTAAAAATAATATAGAATCACAAATTTGATTTACTTTTTCATTAAAAATACTTTTATAATAAAAATAATGCTCATGAAATTTGTAATGTAATAAAATCATAATCTCGATATTTTTCTTTTTTTTCTATTAAAAATATTGGGAATGATAAAAGTAACATACATACTTTTGTACCTAAAAAATTTGGAACTTGATTTGGGGAATTATGTGGTAATGTACAAGAGTCATGAGCCATTGTTTCCACTTGAATTGTTACCAAGAATATGTCAGATGGTTGGTTGAGGTTTTGTTTTCAACACCCCCCCCGATCAATTTATATTGTCCCATTTTGTTTCATTTTGAGTTTGATTTCATTAACAATATGACTCAATATGAGACTTTATTGCTAATTCTTCAACAAGGATGAAAATTGGGTATTAGGTTGTTGAAAGTCAATGGGAACTCCAAGTTGGTGGTAAATTAGGTAAGGAATTTGTGTGAAGTGAGGGATTCATGACTTAGGATGTATCAAAATTCAATTTAGGATGAGACTGAATGTTTCAAGCTTTTTCCATCACTTTGTTTTAGGGATCTTAATCACATTGCAGATTCCATGGCATCTTCAACTGCTTGTTTTCAACCATGTGAGGTTAATCCTCAAACTCAATATTTAGCTAAGGCAAAATTTATACCTTCTAACCTAATAACATAGGTTGTTCGCAAGTATTTGAAAATGAGAGACAAATTCTTAATTTTTTGAATTCTATGAATGAGTTCTCTTCTCATGTGGTAAATGAAGTATAGGATGGTGAACCTCCCCCACTAGTTAAATTAAAAACTAACAAGATACCGAAAGGTTTGGTTCCTTTCGAGAAATTGTTTGGTAAATATGATGCATTTAAAGGAACTAATACATTTAAACTAGATGAACGAGAAATTGAGCTAAACATAGGTTCTAAAGAGTCCTCTAGGATTATCAAAATTGGCCATGGTTGAACCCACGTGGAGAGGAGGAAATTGGAGGCTTTGATATGTGAATACAAAGATGTGTTTGCATGACCTTATAACGATTTGAAAGCATATTATATAATATAATAGAGCATGTAATTATAATAAGAAACCATTCAGACAATGACAATGTCATGTGAACCCAAAGATAGTTTTGATTATACATAAAGAGTTGCATAAGTTGCTTCAAGCCCATATTATTATGCTAATTATATATTCAAATCAAGTTGCAAATGTAGTTCTAGTGAAGCAAAAGAGTCGTGAAACTCATATTTTCATTAATACTAGAAACATTAAACTCACTTCACTTAAAGGCAAGTATCCTCTTCCAAATATGGAACACATACTAGAATTTGTGGCTAGATTATGGATGATGTCTATGTTATATGGATTTTCAAGTTACAACTAAGTATCAATATTTGAATATGATAGGTATAAAATTTCCTTTACTACCCCTTTGGGGACCTATGCATATGTTATGATGCCTTTTGATTTAATGAATGTTGGAGTGACTTTTCTATGGAGTTATCTTTTTCTAATTATTTATATAATTTCATAGTAGTAAAATATGACATTATTGTATTTTCAAATAATATGGATAACCAAGTCATACACGTATGAAAAATCTTTGACTAGTGTAAGCCCTTGGTATATATATATATATATATATATATATATATATATATAGAAGCCTATGTTAAGGGTTTTTGAAGGCTGATTTTTGGGTCATATTGTCTCAAAAGACAATGTGTGAATTGACCCTTAGAGGGTGAATGACATTCAAGAAATCTCTTTGTCTAAAAATAAAAAATACATCTTGTGTTTCGTCTGGAATATTAACTCTGTTAGGCATTTGGTCCCTAATTTTGCAAAGATTGTAAGGAATAAATTTGACATATTGAACAAATGTCGTGGATTTAAGTGGAGTAATGAGGCAAAAAGAACATTGTCAAAAATTAAGAATGCATTGTGTGAGAATCAATTTCTAATCAACCCAAATTATGGTAAAATATTTCATTTTTTGATTATTTATTATTTTTTTTTTACCATGGCTATGATGTTCTTACATAAGAACTAGTAGGGACAAGAGTAGCCTATCACTTTATGAGTAAATCATTTCATGGTATAGAGATGGAATATGTGTTATGGAGAAGAAATCATATGCATTGCTCAAGCCTATAAATTATTTCCAAGATTATCTTGGAATGCCAAGGTGGTAGCTTATGTTCCTTGCCCCATGGTGAAACATATACTTTTGTAGGAGTGCAATGGGACTTGAGGGAGGTAGACCACCAAGATCTAGGAATATGATATGGAGATTAAGCTAACTAAGTTAATCCATGGTTAGGGGTTGGAAAAGTTGATGTTGGCATTAATGTGTGTTGCAGTGTTGTAGATTTGTTGTTGGTTGGCATTGATGTAAAACTCGTTGCTTGGGTTACATGTGATTTTTTTATGAATGTGTATGTATAGTTGTAGGTGGTTTGTGTATAGATGTTGTATATATGGTTTTTAGCATGTCTACTATCATGAAGATGTGAGGATGTTGATGTGATTTGCAAGTGTTTTCGTATAGAGTATGATCAGAGGATGTCATGTTCCTCATGATCATTTTATTATGACCATGATTGTTGTTTTGATGCCTTCCCATGATGCTCAATTGTGTAGAGGAGGAGTTGTTTTGGAGATGTGATGATCTTCTTGATCATGTTGATTGACCAAGAAGGTGTTGGTCACTGCTGTAGGAGTTATATTTGAGGAGATTTGTTGATTAGGTCTCCATGTCCCTGATTAGGTCTTCATGTTGATGATATGATACATAGGGTTTGGAGAGGATATACAAGTGTTGGAGGATTCTTGAGTAGGTTGTACGGGTGTTGGAGGTTTTTCATGTTGTCCCTCACACCCTCATGTAACTGTGTTCTAAATGGTGGCCAAAATAAGTTGGAAACTTGATTTTTTTAAGGGATATACGCATGTTTCCTTAACAAAAGTCACATATACACAGGTTTACTTCACAAGATTTGTGTATACATCCTGGAAGTGCTTTTCTCCACATTCCATGTGCATCTCATGTTAATTTATGGTTTTTTTGGCTTGTCTTGTTTATAACTTTTCATGTAAAGGTCAAAAAAGGTCAGGGAGCTTCTAGAAAGTGATTAACATTGGAAATATATTTTATGAAGTGGAGTGAGTGGCTTGATCAAGTCAATGAGCTTAATCCGGATCAAATCAAGCATATGAACAAAGATCCATCACTGAGTTGCAATTATTGATTTAATCACTCTAGAAAATGATAAATACAGGAAGAATTTGAGTCTATTAGGTTGGTTGTTTTGAGAGTGTGTGATTATTCCATTGTGAGGGAATTGAGAGTGAGTAAAGATTGCAACAGCTACTCACATAGTTTTGCAGTGTTTTTATTAGAATTGTGTATGCAGCATTCAGAGATGATTTGAGGAGAATTTTAGAGTTTTTGTGTTGCAGATGGAAGTGTTGTTTGTGGTAGAGAATATGTAGCTTGTGGTGTGTTTGAGAGCACTGATTTTGGTGTAAGAAGAAGTGAATAATTTCCCTCCTCCAGGTCATATTTTTTTATTCAAATTTTATGTGAAGAATGATGGTGTTGTTGGGTTTCTCATGTTAAGAGAATTGAGAACCCAATGTGAAATATTCTGAAACATGGTTCACATGGAGGAAGTGAAGACATAGAGGCTTCATATTATACAATGATTTGGTGGATTCAGTGGAAGGAATAGATTTCTCCATCCCATAGAGGTTGGATAGTACAATGGAAATTTGGAGAGGATTGTTGGTCGTGGGAGATTCCAATAGATAGATTTACGTAGATCCATGAGAAAGACAAATTTCCTGTCTAATAGGTGCCATCATACTTTGAAGGAAGCCGAGTCTTTCGACTTATGGGTGTAAGCTACCATATAAAATTTGTTCAGCACATTAATAAAATAATTTAACAACACAATAGTAGTAGGGTGGTTTTGTCCCAAAATGGTTTCCACCAGAAATACTTATGTCTTCATGTGTGCTTATTTGTGTTGATGCTTCCCATGGTTATTATTCTTTGAGTTTATTTTTTCTTTCATGTTTTGATAAACTAATATTTTGGATGTGTGCTTCAAATTGTTAATCCAACAAAAAGATTTAAATTGATATAAATGACATCACTATTGATTCACCCCCACCGCCCCCCCCCCCCCCAGTAGTGATCTAGTTTCCAACAGTTGATGGTTGAGAGAAATTTGAATATAATGGAGAATCACAATGTCATGGTCAAGTAAGTTCCTTATTATCTTCTTTAGAAAAATAGTATTAGTATTTTGATATTATTTAATATTTGAATAATTTATCATGTCTTGCTAACTTGAATAAGATGTAGAGGTGATCTTTACAGCTAAGCATAGCCAAGTATTGTTTGATGTAGGTTGGAATCTAAAAGAAGAATTGTAATGGGATTATCCTATGATGTGTTGATTTGATTGAGTCTAAGGATCCTTTTCAAGAATTGCATGCAATTGTTTTTGGTGGATATTTTTCAACAAGAGCCACCACACTTAAGATCATGTGAGTTGGATATTACTGGATCACTTTGTTTTCCAATATGCATGATATTGTGTGGGCTTGTGATTATTGTTAGTGATTCAACAAAAAGTAGGGGTTTTCCATCCTTACTTCTTGATCTTTTCATAGCGCAAGCCCATTTTTAGCAGTGGGAGATTGAATTCAATCACCAATTCCATCAAAACTTGAGTAATGAGTTTTGTTGGATCCTCATTGCTACAAAAAATATTACTATATGGGTGTAGGTTGTACCATTGAAGACTTCTTCCAATGATAGTATTACCAAGTTTTAGAGAAAGAGAATTGTCACATGATTTTGAGTGCTAAAAAATATTAGTACATGAAATGTCAATGTTATTTGATCCAATGGGTTTATGGTCTTTGTTCCTAATACAAAATTACATTGACCCATTTATCTAATTGTTATCCACAAAGGAATGGAGTAGTAGGTCTAGTAATAATAACCTTATCCATATCTTTTATAAAGCAGTGGGAGAAAATAAAAGATCATGGGATGGTTGCCTCAATTTTTCATTATTGGAAAATCGTATTATAGAAAAATGTGCAAGTGGTAAAACTCCATTCTAGCTAGTATATGGTTTGAGAAAGAAACTTTCTAATAGTAGGGGATTGACTTCATTCGCCAATTCCATCAACACTATTGCAACAGGTTCAATTAGATTCTCACTGCTACAAATGATTTTACTAGATGGGTGGAGTTTGTACCATTGAATACTTCTTCCAATGCTAGTAGTATCAATTTTTTTGAAAAGAACATTGTCACACTATCTGGAGTGCTAAGCAATATTAGTACAAGAAATGCTAGTGTCATTTGATATGATAAGTTGATATTTTTTGTTCCTAATACAAAATTATGATGACCCATTTAACTAATTATTATCCACAAGGGAATGTATTGGTAGATTCTATCAATAAGAGACTTATCCATATTCATAATAAATTGGAAGGGAAAATAAAATTCATGGGATGGTTACCTCATATTTGAATTATTGGAAAATCATATCACAAAGAAACATGCGAGTGGTAAAAGTCCATTCCAGCTAGTCTAAGGTTTGGGAAATCCCTTTTATAGCAGTGGGAGCTTGAGTTAATTCTCTAATTCTAGTATAGGTGGAGATTGTACCATTGAATACTTCTTCCAATTCTAGTATTATTAAGTTTTTGGAAAAAAAACATTGTCACGGAATTTAGAGTGATACGAAATATTAGTACAGGAAATAGCAATGCCATTTGATCCACTGAGTTGATGCTTTCTTGTTCCTAATACAACATTACATTGACCAAAATGGATTAGTAGAGTCTAACAATAAGAACCTTATACATATATTAAACTTAATAAAGTGGTAGGGGAATATAAAAGATCGTGGGATGGTTTCCTCAAATTTGCATGATTGGAAAATCATACTATAAAGAAACATGCAAGTGGTAAAAGTATAGTTGACCTAGTTTATGGTTTGGGCAAGCCCCTTTCTAGTAATGGGGAATTGAATTCATTTACCAATTCCATTAGAGCTCTAGCAATGAGTTCACTTGGATTCTCATTGTACTAAAAATAATTTTACTAGACGGTGGAGTTTGTACCATTGAATACTTTATTCCAATGATAATATTATCATGTTTTTGGAAAATAACATTGTCACATGATTTGAAGTGCTAAGCAATGTTAGTATACGGAATGTTGTTGTCATTTGATCCACCGTGTTTATGATTTTTTTTTCCTAATACACCATTACATTGACCCATTCAACTAATGATTATCCACGAGGGAATAGATTAGTAGAGTCTAGCAATAAGAACCTTATACATGTCCTTAATAAAGTGATAGGGGAAAATAAAAGATCATAGGATGGTTGCCTCAAATTTTCATTATTGACAAATCATATTACAAAGAAACATGCAAGTGGTGAAAGGCCATTCATGCTAGTCTATGGTTTGGGAAAGCCACTTTCTATTAGTGGGGGCTTGAATTCATTCACCAATTCTATCATAACTCTAGAAATGAGTTTAGTTGGATTCTCACTACTACAAATGATTTTACTAGATGAGCGAATGTTGCACCATTGAACACTTCTTACAATGCTAATATTTTTAACTTTTTGGAAAAGAAAAATGTCAGATGATTTGGAGTGCTAAGCAATATTACTATAGGTAATTATAGTTTCATTTCATCCTCTAAGTTGATGAATTTTTTTTTTCCTTTTGCAACATTAAATTAACCCATCCAAGTAATTATTATCCACAGGGGAATGGATTAGTAGATTTTAGTAATATGAACCTTTTCCATATTCGTGAGCTCCAGTATTGTAGCAATGATGCTGCAACTCCTGGGATTCCCTTATTTACTTTTATCAACCTAGTTGTTTGTAACGAACTTGGAAGTGATGGTGCTATATGCACAAGTACTAGCTCTTGCCACAGGCTGTCACTTGATCAGCTGGCACAAGTTCGCTAGGAGCTTAAGTCAACTTCTTTGAGATCTTAGAAGAAGCTTTTAACTGTGATGGATGAAAGCTAACTCAAAAGAGGCTAGTCTACTTGCAGAAAGAAGCTAAAAGCTGAAAGGAAATGCAAACCCTAGCTTTACCGACTAACCCTACTGGTGCAAGAAAAGAGATGAAAGCTGCGGAAATGGATGCCATTGGCTCTTGGAAAGGTAAAATGCATGTGACTAAGCTATTTCTGAAGGAAAATATGGAAAAAAACATCTTTTTGTATTTTTGAGTAATTTTATAGAATTATTATGCATGTGCTTTAACGATTTTTTACTATGCAGAGGTTTATTGGCGAAAGGAAATGGAGTGGGCACTTGCAGGAGGTTTGGAAGGTGAGAAGAGGGCCTAAGGGGTCCCTAACACCATTCCAGAGAGTTTCATAGCGATCAGATCTTGGAAAACTGCTCACATGACCTTCTACAGGAAGTCTGCGGGGGTTCTACAAAATGTTCTAGAGGAAGTTCTACAGGAAGAGATGAAAGAGGATTTTAGAGGGTTGATGGTGGAAAAACAGTGGGAAAGTGGAAATGGAGGATGGATGAGGATGTGAAGGGGTCTAAGGCCTGGTGAATGAAGCTAAGGAGTGATGAAGGTGGTTGGATTTGTTCAAGGATGGAGGGAGCTATGCTGCACAAGAATGCAGAAATTAGGGCAAATTGGAAAAGTGTGGCAAATGAAGGGAATGAATCTTGGATTAGGGGTTGGAGTAGGTGGTATGATGGAGGAAGGATAGGTAGGGATGTATTACAGGTGCTCTGCACACTATTTTCCAAAACTGATCGAACAAAGACTGAAAAAATAGAGATCTATCTATTTTGACCTAATCTTCCCTTAAAAACTAGAAATATGATGAACAGAAGTTTATGGACAGAAAATCATGCAAGAGAGCTATGGAAACTGAGCAAGAACAGATCTAAACATGAAAACAAAACTGATATCAACTTTTCCAACTTAAAATCTAACACTAGCAGTTGCATTGGAAGGCAAAAATCAATGTTGATAATATCGGTATCGGGAAAATATCGGCGAGGGTCTAGAAAATATCTTATCGGCAATATCGACGAAAATATCGGCAAATATCAACAAGCATAAAAAATGCATAATATATTCATTTTTTATTTTTTTTTAAACATATAAAGCAACATGAAATAAACACATTGGCACATAAATATGAATAAAACATTGATATATATGATGTCAAATAGAAATGATACATCAAAGGCAATACCAAATCCTGTTGATCCCTGATAATTGTCCATTCAAGGACTCAAATGTGGAGAACCAATACAAAATAACATCACATATATAAAAGTATCTCATCATCACGAGTTATATGTAGCATAACAAATAAAACTAGCAGCTATCTATCTGAAATCACTACCCTCTTCCCCTTTTACGGGAAAACATGATGGTTGTTTGTCAGGCCTACCCCTAGTAGTAGAAGGCCCTGACCTTGCCTCTGCACCTAAGGTCAAATAATGAGTGCTAGGTATGGGGCTATGCTCTCCTATATCTATAGCAGATAGTGTTGATGTTGATGCTCCTGCAGTGTCCTCCTCCTCCTCCTCCTGCTCCTCCTCCGAGTGCTGCTGCTCCTCCTACTCCGAGTCCTCCTCTTGTTGCCCCTATTCTAATGGATCATCTGCCACTGGCTCTAACCATGAAGGTGACTCCTCCAAGATGGGCTCCTTAGACTCCACCCTCCACGAAGATAATACATCAATATTGTATAAGGAAATGGCATCTGGATCCATTGGTGATTCTATTTGCCTCACTCGAAGTTGAATGTTGCCATGCACATACACCAAATCGTTGAGGCACGCGAACTCCAACCTGTAAGAGTGTCAAAAAAAGTAATGAGTCTTGACTCTTGACTTTTGACACTTGAAGGTCATAAACTAAAAATTAAAAATTACAATAAGTGTAATTGCTCAACTAAAGGCTTGAGCTCAAAGTTATACCTGTTGCACTTTTTGGCGTGTATTTTCTCAAATACACTCCAATTGCGCTCACACCCTGAAGAGCTACATGTTTGACTCAAGATTCGTATGGCCAATTTCTGCAAATTTGGTGCCCTTGCACCATAGCTTTGCCACCAAATATCTACAACAAAATAATGAAATAAAAAATTCAAAAACTTAAAACATAATTAAACTTTCAAATAAAAGTTACATAATTGAATTTAAAAAAAATAGAATTATAAGTAAGGAAATTCTAAATTGAAAATTCTAACTTCTAATGAGTGATGACTTGTCACTTAGGTGGCATGAAGAGGGTGCTTTCCCTAATAGCATCATCAAAGCCAAATAGGCCAACACAATCTCGATAAGACTGTATCTCGCGATTGATTTTGCTACGAAGCTCAGGATCAGGTACCATCCTCTAAACACAGGAATGGAGCCCTTCCATCACCTCGCCATCAAAATCAAAGTTGCATTTGTATGAAAATGTGGGGTTGAGGAAGAGTGTTGCTACATGAATGGGTCGATGAAGCATCCCTGTCCAACGGATATCAATCACATCCCATAACATCATCTGCCTATTAAGGCCAACAGAACCCTTGTCTGCATAATAGGAACGAATGGCCTCCTTGGCCCTATCCATGCCCTCATACAAATAAGCCATTGCAGGCTTCTCCCCATCCACCAATCTAAGAACCTTTACTATAGGTTCACTAACTGCACATGCTTCTTCTACTCCATGCCAAAATGTCTCAGAGTACACCATTTTTTCAATGGCTTTCCCATCATGTCTCCTGTTGTATCTACAATTACGCCAATCACCAAACACAAACATTTGCTTCAACTCGAACTAACATCGAAGCAAAGACTGAAGAGTAATAAAGTTTGTGGCAAAATGTGTGATGGCAGGACGCCGCAACTCCTTGTTTCTAGTGAACCTCCTCATGAGGCTAAGAACAAAAGCATGGTTATAAATAAACTTGGGGATGCTCCTATCCATATCAACCGCCTCCTTGATGAAGGAGAGTTTCCCCATATCCTCAAGCAACAAATCGAGACAATGTGCTGCACACGGAGTCCAGAACAATGTGGGATGCCTCTCCATAAGAATTTTTCCGGCAGACACATAATTAGCTGCATTGTCTATTGTGACTTGCACCACATTCTGCACACCAATCTCCCAAATGAACCCATCTAACAACTCACATATCATTGCTGCATCTTTGATATGTTCTAATGCATCCAACAATTTAATAAACATGGTACCTTTAGGACAATGTACCAATAAATTTAGAAGGGTCCTACCCTTCCTATCTGTCCAACCATCAAACATCACTGTGCATCCAGTAACTTCCCATGTCTTTTTCAACTCCGCCAATCTAGAGTTGATGTCCTACTTTTCTGCTTGAAGAATTGGCCCCCGCAACTCCTCATATGTGGCACTTTTGTACCCTGGGCCCACAACAGCAATAGCATCACACATTGGCGACCAAAATGGATGCTTTTGGTGATGCTGAGAGGTAAGTCACTCCAGAAAATACACCTCCCCATGACTCTATCTGCTTCTTGCTTCTCCTTCTTTTTAACAAGCGATTTTATGCCAGGTTGTGCTCTAGGTCCTGTTCATGGAACAAAAAATGATGACCTCGCAGTCGCACTAGTGTGCCAGCTGTGGAGCCCCTCCCACTAGGGCCACCCTCAACATCAAAATCAAGAGAATATATCCCGAAAGATCTACCTGCACGTTCAACTTTGTTTCTTTCTGCCTCTTCCTTCTTTCTGTGCTTTTCATCAATTTCCTCAAGAGATTTTTGTATAAGCTCCAGACTAGAAACTATACAAACCCCAACATCATGTCCACTGAGTCTAGCAAGATGGTATTTCAGTCGTGTAACCCCACCTGTCATCCTGGTCCCACACAATTTGCATGTAAGATATGCACAATTTGTCCCACCATCAGGGTTCCCATACTCCCAAAATGGGTCCAAGGCTTTTGGCATATTTGTATTTTGTAGTGGGCTAACTCAAACCTAGGGCACCAAAAAAAATTGGAATTAGTAACTTAATAAGTAATACTAATAACCACATCATTTTACAAAATAGTTTTTTTGCTACATTATTTGCAAATTTTCAATTTTGCAATGTGAATTGAAAATTGAAAATTCATAAATTCATTTGAAATTTCATAAATTCATACATAGAATTTACTTTTAGAAATAGGCAAATGGTAAACCTACCTCATTGTTGACAACTTCACATTGCACAATAAGAAACTAATTTCTAAGGTGAAGAAATTTTATAGAGATGAACCCCTAATATATAATAAAATTAATACATAGCCTCTGCAGCTATGAACTCAAAAAAAATGGAGTTTGCTCTCCAAATATGGAGAAAACTTGAAAACTTAAAAACTTAAAACCCTTGCATTTGCTCATGGGCATGAAAATCTTTTCAAATGGAAAAAAAAATCAAGCAAAATGATTCTAGGAAAATAGGCAAGCAAGAACAATCCTAAAACTAACAAAAAATTCATTAAAATAGGGGTTTATTTGAACATACCTGTTAATGGAAGAAATGAAATTGTCTCACTGTTCTTGAAGCTTAGATCAATGAAATCTTCATTTTTGGTGGCGGTAATAGCTATGGAACGCTCAAAACCTCCTTGGCAACAAGCACATAGCTCTCCCCATCCTTCTCCAGCAATCAGAAATGAAAATGATTGAAAAAAAAAACCAAAATCGGACTTTTATAACCCGTGTGGAATTTTTTTACTGTCGTTGGGTGATAGTTTGGATCATTGCGCAATATTTTGCGAAAATATCGCGATATTTTCTTGGCGATATTTCAGCTCGCCGAAAATATCGCGATATTTACGAATATCGCCGATATTTCGGCGATATTATCAACACTGGAAAAAACAGTGTTTTTGTGGCAACAAGTATGCCTTGGTCTCAGTTCATGGTCCCAAGGAGGGAGAAATGAGATCAAGGACTGCTTGATAGCCTTTTTGTGGATCTTTTCTGTTACCAAACTATCAAATCAACCTGAAGCATGAAAAACTATCTCAATCATAAAAAACAACCTAAGTAACAAAGCAAGATTTTAACCTAAATAATAGAAATTGTTCTATGAATGCAACAAAGACACATAAAAGTACACAAAGGAGGTACTGGCACTTGGGTGGGGCCCAACCCCAAGATTTACAGCCTCCTAAGAAAGATCAAAGCTGGTGCAAAGCTGACTTCATCTTTATTGATCAAAAAATAATAGTTGCATCCCAAAAACTGTCTACAAGAAAAAGCTCGAATATGTGCTGATACAAAGCTGCACTAAAGTGCGAAAATAGACTAACAAAATGACTAACCTACTGAATAAAATCTAACTAACCAAACTGAGGCCCTAAGCCTTCTTATTTATACAAATGGGGACCTCCAACAATCCTCCTAAAATCAAGGAACTCGGCTTCCTGGAACTGAAGATAACAACAGTCCTACTTGACTTGCTTGGCTGCCCCTTGTGCTTCAATTTTTTGATGGAGAATTCGAGGTAAGGGCTCATAAATGAAGGGGACACCTTCCTACAAATCCTCTTCCTTGTTCTTCCATGAATTTAGCTGCCAAGTTCTCATTAAACCTTTGATTTTGTCTCAAAATTGACCAAAAATCTGCATAAAGCACACATTAGACTTTTTGGCATAATGACTAACCCAATTAACTCTATTAGCATAAATATAATAAAAAAATGCAATAAACTAATGAGAATGGTGGATTAAGTCGAATTAGGAGGCTGAATGAGCCCATATAATTACCCATTTTTGGGGCTCATCACATATCATTAATAAAGTGGTAAGGGAAAATATAACATCATGGGATGGTTACCTCAAATTTTCATTATTGGATAATCATATTACAAAGAAATGTGCAAGTGGTAAAAGTCCATTCGAGCTAGTCTATGGTTTGGATGTAGTGGTGCTAGTAAATTCAAGGTTACCAGTCTATAAACTCTTGGGGAGTTCAAGACCAAATATGATGTATTGCAAGCTCATATTCATTAGCTGGTACAACTTGATGAGGATTGATGCATGGCATACACACACTTCATTGATTATCAAGGTCAAGTGAAGGTGTTTGATAAAAAAGCCCAGGGTAAGACCTTTCAAGTAGAAATGTTTAGGTTTATTATGGCATAAACGAAATGATAAATTTGGTGACCATGACCAATTTAATAATGTTTGGTCAGGGCCATATATTATTAATGCAATTTTTAATCCCAACACATTTTACCTTATGAACCTAGTTGGAGAAAGAGAGTCATTGCTAGTCAATGGGAAATACTTGTATTTTACATAAAGAGTCTTTAAGAAAAGAAAGGAAAAATAAACAAAAATGAAGAGAAAATTTTGGGTTTTTGCAGATAGATTTCCTACTTCAAATCTATTATTATGTGGCACATTTTCCTTTATTTCGAAGTGTTATTTTCAAATTTCAATGTTGTTATTTCTTTCTTAGGTTGGTTGGTAGGATGCTTAATTTGTAGGTTTCCTCTCTTTTTTAGCCACTATCATGTCCTAATTTGCAACATTAGTATTTTTATTTACTTTATGTCAACATATAGTTTCCTTGCATAAAAAAGGCCTTGCAAGGCCAGGTTTATTATTCTCTTATTTGTTTTCAATGGTAGTTTTAAATTTGTTATATGTTCAAGTAAAAACCTTGATTATCAAGTCATTAGTAGACTCAACGTTACCTTGTGCACATGGGTAAGTTAAGACTGGATGAGGGAGCCATTCTTTCCACTATGTGAGTATTAAGCTTAAGGCCAAGTTTATTATTCTCTTGTTTGCTTCCAATGGTAGTTTTCAGTGTGTTATATATTCAAGTCAAAACCTTGATTATCAAGTCATTAGTATACTCCACATTACCTTGTGCACATGGGTAAGTTAAGATTGGATGAGGGAGCTATTCTTTCAACTTTGTGAGTATTAAGCTTATTAGGCGGGTCATGTTGAAGAGACAATATGAGGATTCTTGATTCATAATATTGCCTTGTCTCTTTAGTTTTGCATTGATTTATTTTCTTGAGTCAATCAACTCCTCATCAAACCTTAGGGAGATGGCGCAATATTTTTCACTTCATGGTTTCCACCTTGTGTTGAGGGAAAGGATTTTATCATTCCCTTACTCCCAACAGATCATCCCCCCATTAATTCCATCACAGTATCTGAAGGGTGATAAAAAAATTAGAGCATGTTGATGGTTGTTAGCATCATTGGCAGTTGTCTCACATTCATCAAGATTTATGATCATTGGATCTTTATTTGATGTGTTTAGTTAGCATTCAACTTCATATCATCATTCACATCAATAGGTAATGCTTGTACTTTAGGGCCCATTAGCCTTATCGGTTTTTTCCTTTGTACTTGGCTTTCACCCATTTGTCAACTTCATATCATTTTCCAACAAGAGGAGCATACATGATACGTGGGTTGTATGTAGTAATTCGATATAGGCACATATGGGTAAGTCCTCCTTTCAGTCGATAAAATAAGGAACCATACAATTGACTCTATTGCTCGAGACAATGTTCTACAGGTTGAATTTCACATAGATCATTCATTTGCATGTACAAACTCAAGAAATTATAATATTATAGATATTCCATAAGGGAATCTTGTTCCCTTAAGTCACCATTACTAATCCTGAAATTTTCCCATGCAACTAAAGGATTATCATCTAGCTAGCTTTCATGAAGCTATTGACCAAATATAGATTTTTCCAAGATTGAAATCCATTTTTTGAGATAAAATTATCATCTAGCTAGCTTTCATAGAGTCATTGACCAAATATAGGTTTTCCCAATATCAAAATCCATTTAAGAGATAAAAACATTTTTTCTTAGGATCAAGGATATTTTTGAAACACATTTATTAGTTTAAAATGGTTTCCTAACCTTCAAAAAAACCGAAAAATAAAATAAAATAAAATCTTTCATTTTTTAATGTAAATTCACATAACATATTTTTTTTAATACATAATAATAAGATTTAAATCGGCCAATTGTTATTATTATCATTAATAAATAATAATATGTTAAAAATATTTAATATGATTTATTTATTACGCCGTAAGGGATTCCCTTTAGGAAGAACTCACCTAGATACCATGTTGCACCACTTTGCAATGTGAGATTCATTGTTAGACGATTAAACAATTCTCTACCCTTCGATTAATACAATTTCAACTGAATGAATACAGTTTCAGTTGAATGAATGGCAACAAATAACCCTCTCCAGGTTCACAATTGCATTGTCATTTTGTAGAAGAAAACTCTACTCCTAGCTTTACTATGGTTTGCATTTGGTTACGTGTGATGATGCAGGGATACGTTGCGGAAGAGGAAGATCACCCATGTAATGCCTGGAGCAGGGATATGCTATGGAAGAGGGAAGCAAGGATACACTGTGGAAGAGGGAAGATCACACATGTAATGCCTGAATATTGACAGCAGGGCAGACCCGACTTCTAAACTTGTCGCTACCATTTTTCTTAATGGTAACAAGTCATTAGGGTTAGTTATCTTGAAAAATTAACAAGCACACTATAATGGCGAAGGATGTAGGTTCTGGGGATTCGCAATTGAATTATCAAATGCCCACTTTGGCAAGTAGTTTTTTCAATATTGGGTATGAGAGAATATCAAAATAGATCTTTGCTGAATTCATTATTTTAATTTCATATATTCAGGAGAAGCATGCAAAGTTTGACTTTAAAGGTGGCGCTGGCACAATAAAAGAGTTGTCGCGACAAAACTTCCTTCGAAGGAATGTGATGGAGCACTAAATCCTGAAACTGATTTAAAGCTGGATCGGTTGCAAGATTCTCAACAGCCGAAACCAATTGTTTAGGATCCAAATACAAAGAGCTTGAGGGCCACTTCTATTTTGTGCAAGAAAATCAACCAAGATAAGCTTCAAAATCACTTCTTTCATACCGTTAAGTTTTTTCTAGGCATCACCTTAATTCCAATTTCTCTGTCATATTATCTACTTGTAAAATGGTTGAACTTATAAAAATAGAATATCAATATGTAGATATAGATTGTACACAGTGCTCTGCAAGGCTTATTTATTTCAAACATGATTTAAGGTTATTTTGCAGAGCATCCTTTTAAGCTATCCATTGGGAGTGGTTTATGATCATTTTAGATGAGAAAACAAACTTCAAATAATTTTCCATGAACAATTAATGTTGAAAAGCATCGACCAACAAAAAGTCAAAAGGATGGCCTAGGCATTACAGTAACATAAAAACACATGAATATGATACCTCATAGTTTTGGTTTGATTCATGGAGAATTTTCTTGATTTTTCTGAAGGCTTAACTTTGGCTAGCCCCTATAAAACTTACTACTGAGTAGTATAAGTTTTTATAATCAAATGATATTATTTTATTTAAATTTTGATTTTGATGGAGGTTTAATTTTTTTTTTTTTAATTAAATGGTCATATAAATTTTATTGTTATTGTTTTATTTAAGTTTTGATAAAATAAGAAGTTATAGGTTATGTATTTATAATTATTTTAAATAAAGTTTTATTTGTTTTTCTTTCAATTATATAGATATGCACATTTTTTTAACAAAACTTTCCAATTTTAATCTAATTATTAATAATTATTATGCGAATGGTAAATATTTAATCTCCATAAAATATTTTATCTTTGATGATTCTTTATATGTCACGATTATTCTCTAATTGACTTACTTGGTTTCTTTTGCAACATTTGGGACAACTGCTAGTTTTTTTCCTATCAAAAAAATAACACACTAGAAACATTTCTTTAGCATCCAATTCCACACTAACAATGGTTGAGATGGAATAGTATCATAGCTAAAACTTTTAAAAAACCTAATAAAATGATATTTTTTTAACAGTATTTCTCATTGTTCATGAGGTTAAAAGGTAAGTAAATCAAATAACAATGGGGAAATTTTCCATAACTATTTTGTCATTGTAATTAATTCTAATTATTTCAAGGATGTGTTATATATATCTATATCTATTATATATCTATATATATATATATATATTTATATAATATTATATATATATTATTAAATATATATATATTATATTTTATATTAAACATAATTTTTAATTATTATTATTTTTGGTTGAATTGTAAATTTAAATAAAATGAATATTATTTATTATGTATAAAAATCAATTTAATTTTTTTAATGAAATTCGATATAATTTTATTAATGAATTATTATTTTATATTCTATTAATATTAAAATATTTTTATAATATTTAGAAATAAAATGTATGTTGTTTTTCTCCTTATTTTGAGTAGCTAAAAAATTATAACACCTTAAATTCATATTATTTTTTTAATGTTATATTTTAAATTGAAAATTAATATTAGTAAGTTAGATATTTAAAAATATTATTGTATGATTTTTAAATTTAAAAATTAAATGATTTTTTTTTTTAAGCTTGGTAGATCTTTCTATTTTCATTAGAATATAAGCAAGTTACATCCATATATGAATAGTTCGGCAGCCTCAACTTGCCTAAAGGGAAACCAAGTCTGTTGGCCACCTAACAACATGATAAATCATCTAGTAGCAAAAAATAATTAGTAACAGCGCGATAAGTCATCTAGTAGCAAAAAATAATTACTTTCTACCTAAGCTATATAAGTCTGTATGTCTTTGCCTTGCCCAAATACTATTTTCCTATGAACATAAAAACAACATTCTAGAAATTAAAACTTATCTGCATCTATAATAATAAAAAACTGAAACCATCTAGCAGACTACTCCTCTCCCTCGGCAGATGCAGACTCTACCGGAGCCAAATACTTCACATTGGAACCCGACTGCACTCTCTATGAGAGAAGGCAAGGGAGGTGATCCTCAATTCGCCAAAGGCATCCATCTTGTTTTTGCAGTTGAAACTATAGTTTGTGGAAGTCATGCTTGTTGTTGGGGAAGTCCTGCACCAT
The DNA here is from genome assembly GCA_000404065.3 of Pinus taeda. Taxonomy (NCBI): domain Eukaryota; kingdom Viridiplantae; phylum Streptophyta; class Pinopsida; order Pinales; family Pinaceae; genus Pinus; species Pinus taeda. The sequence continues at coordinate 62,368 of APFE030378666.1, read as the reverse complement.
TGTTGCCATATTCATAGAGATCTGCTCCAAGGCCTTTCCCAGGATACTTTTCATGGACCAGTATAGGTACAAAGTCTGTTTAAACTTGGTAACGTGGCCATGGGTGTGCCTAGGATCCAATGCCATAGCCCGCCAATCCTCCACCTCAATGTCCATCAAGCCAGCCTGCTAGTTCAAATCAGCTTCCCACTTGTCAATTAACTCCCTAATTTCTTCGCTTGTCCCTTCACGGTATGTTGTGGCCACATCGTTTATGATGTTGACGACCGGTTTGCGTCCTCTCGTTTTGTCCCAAGAGGAGATTGGCTGCTCTTCCTTCCTAGACACCCAGGTTCTCCTGCCACGGCCTCTAGCAGTTGCAACCACACCATTGCCACGAACTCATAGTGCATAGTGAAAAGGTGGGTATGTTGAATTGCTTGTACAGGTGGTGGGCTCAGCCCAAAAGCTTTTCGCTTCCAGGTGACCTTACTGCCCCAGACACCTGCCATGAGAGAAGCACGAAACAGTAATTTCCATGAAAAAATTTGATGAGCTTCCTCCAGTGTTTTCTCATGCATCCCATGCTTGCCATCCGACCCAAACATAGACTCAGCTTCCACAACCGAGAACCAATTATCATAGTAATTAGAAGAAGCATTTAAGAGACCAATGAGACTTACACCATAAGTGTAGTCCTCATACAAAAAATGTCATAGACCCTCATAACTAACCTCATAAGGACTTCCACAGAGGTAGAGGGGATGATAATTGGCAAGATAGATAGAGAAAAGCTTACAGTTCTGAGGCCAACAAACATGCAGGGAGAAAGACTTCAACCCATCCCCAAGAAATATAGTAAAACTAAGCCCAAAGACAGAGCTATTAACAACCCATACTTGAGCCTTGGGATTATCAAACCAAACTAGAAGAAGAAGGGACCAGGGGCCGACCATAGAGGAAAAAATCCCATATAACCCCATCCGAGAAAGAAAAATTTCAAACTGAACAGACACAAAGACCATGTTGGTCAACAGGACATACTGCATCAAGGATACAAGCACTGGTAGCTTCTTGAAACCCCGCTTGCTCACAATCTTAGGCAAGTCGACCCCATGCAGACCCAATTCCCATAACCAGATAAGTTGATGCATGAAGGAGGGAGATAAGAAACAGGTCACATACCAGTTTACCCTCGCCTAAAGTAGGTTAACCCACCACCTTGCCTGGAGTCACGTTCATCCTCTGCACTCGACGTTACCCTTCCACACTTCTTTACTCTGGACAAAAAACCTACCATAAACTATCGCAAAGCACTTGACACAATGCCAAACTCAAGACACAATGCCGTTGCCACCTCCTACGAGAGTATTAACCTCTTGCATGCATAGAGCCACCACACCTACCACCTCGAACGTGTGGAGGGTGGTGAGTTTGTACCCCAAAACCCTTTACATTTAACTACTTTGATAAGAATATTGTCGAGCTCACATCTCGATTGGAAGAAATAAATTTTTGATTAAATATAGTTTAAGAAAGTAATAATTTACTTATTATTAATTGTTATTAAATATATGGTAAAGATATTTTTTTTTTTTAAAAATTGTTTTGTTATTTTAAATTATATTTTTAATGTAAAAGTAATTTTGTGTTTGAAAAAGCTATGAGATATTCAAATTGCATAAACTTAATAACTTAAAACTTTCCGTTTTTTTTATATGATTTTGAAAAAAATATTCACTATAACTTATTATTATTTTATTTTATTGAAATACAGTGATTAAACAAACCATGACTATGCCCTCTATTATTTCACATTCAACGTTATTTGTTGCGGTGGGTTTTCCATAATGCATACAATTTTAAATTAATAAAAAATTTGATTTTTTCCTAAATATTTAATTAAATAATAATTAAAAAAATATTATAAACTTAAATAACTCAAATTAATTGTACATCACGGTGTATCTTCTATATAAGGAAATGATCTCCATCTTTTTGAAAGGAATTATATTTTTATAAATCTAGAGCATAACCATAATGAGCTCTTCTATATTTTTAATAATAACGATTCTGATTTTTCTTATATGTAAATATTTATGAGTAATATGATGGTGATTATTCTTATAATTAAGACATAGTGGATGATGATGGATAATGGTGATGATAATGAGGATTCTGATTTTTCTTATATGTAAATATTTATGAGTAATATGATGGTGATTATTCTTATAATTAAGATATTAGTGGATGATGATGGATAATGGTGATGATAATGATGGTGATTATTCTTATAATTAAGACATTGGTGGATGATGATGGATAATGGTGATGATAATGAGGATAGGTTATTATTGAAAATGATTATGATAATGCTATTATGTTGATGGTAATGACAAAGAGGATAATAATGATGAAGATTATTATCAATATGATGATGATATTTTATTTTGTAGATAAACTAATTTGAAATATTCATATTAAATTTAAAGAGTTATCAAATTTTGCATTTTATTTAAAAATTTTGTTGTTGATGCTAATGTTAACGAAAATGACAATGACGATGACACTACATTTGGTTTACTAGGCTTTCAGAAACAAAATAATTTATTTATTTCACTTTACAAGTTTGTTTATGTACTCAAAAGGTTTTAAGAGAAGTATGCCTCAATCACCATAGTTTCAATGACTTAAAAGGTTACAAAGGTTAGTCTTTTAACAATATTTTGAAATTAAGATCCAACCTGAGTGTAGGAAAGACATTCTAGGAGAAAGTGTTATTCATCTTCAACCATCTTAGTGTGACAAAGATGACATATTGTTTTGTCCCACAATGTTTTGCGCAGTGTCCATTGGCTCATTTTACTATGTAGCTACAGAGAGTGTGTTCTTATCTTTGTAATGTTCTTACACTAATTAAAAAAAGGGTTAGTTTTGATATTTTAGATTAGGGTTAATCACCTCTCTATAGTATCTCAATTTTATTTTATTTAATAATTGTAATCGCATTGCAATTTCTTCTTAACTTGAGATGTAATAACATTTTTAATATTATCAATATTCTAGAAAGTAACCTCTTTCTTTATTCCCCAATGTTTTAGTTGAGACTTGGCATCTTCATGTCATCCTTACTTGATATTGGAATCACGATTGTCATTACACCAAAACCCACAAGTGTTAGTAAACAGTCAAATCACCTGAATTAACAAATCCTTAAGAGGTTGTTAGGCACATATCATGAAACACATAGGGAGCATTGCCTTTCATTCGTCCAACAATCTCCCCCCTAGTGTGACTTGGGGGTGTTTCAAACTCAAGACCTTTGGCTTTGATACCACTTGTTGGAATCACGATTACCGTTATGCCAAAACCCACAAGTGTTAGTAAACAAACACATTGCCAAAGTTAACGGATCCTCGAGAGGTTGTTAGGCACATGTTGTGAAACACACAGAGAGCACTAACTTTCATTCATCCAACACTTGAGATGTAGGTTGACGGGAGTTGGAACCAATCTTATCTAGTCTTACATGTTGTTTATCTTGTTGTTGTACATTATGTAGCTAGTCATAGCCATGCTTTTATTGGGGAAGGTAATCACTTATATGAGGAGAATAAGATATGGTGTATTGCATTTAAAATTGATATTATAATTTATAAACCAGTTTTGATTTGCTCTATCCTTCTCCCCAAACATTATAACCATATAAGATAACAAAGTGTGACAAGTGTTTCAAAAAAGAATTTCATCTTATCCCATAGTTAAGGGCCCATTGACTTACCATTATTTTCAAGTCCATACTTAGTTTTCCACCCTCCATTTATATCTTTCTCAATATTATAGCTCCATTTAAACTTGTGGTGAAAAACGATTTTTAAAGATTTTTAATTGTATATGAAACTCATAAAAACTCTTTACATTAAAAATAATAAAACTAACATAAAGAAAACATATCAGTGTTAAAAAGTAATTCATTTATGATGAATATTTTTAATTACTATATTAAAATTAATGTTTTTTTTTTTTCAAAAGTGGGAAGACCTATCATAACTTAGTTGTCAAACCAACAGTGAGAATAACCATCTCTAGCTGCTATCCGCGAATGCAGGCCGATTCATCACGTTATTCAAGGAAAACCACACCACCTGGAATAACCCATTGGTGGTCCATAAGGGGGCAAGCTTTCACTCCTACCAGATGCCTCTAGATCTTCGGTCATTAACCTATTTCCTTATGTCCAAAAAAAATGAGCTTTTAGCCAAGCAAAAATAATTTTAAAACATACTCCAAAACTAATATTAAAATTAATGTTATTATAATGACTAATATTAATGTTATTATAATAACTATTTTTATGAAATCATTATAATAACTAATTTTAATTTTCATAAATATAAGAAAAAATTCAAATACACACAAAACATAAATAATTCCCTATATAAAACTGATGAAGAAATTGATTTATTGTCACAATACCATATAAATGTTGTAATTTTATATTACCAAGTAATTTAAAATATTCCCTTCACTGACACATTCAACTATAGTTTCGTTCCTTTTGACAATGCTTTTCTATTTTATACAGAGAGAACCACAAAGAGAATCATTAATGTACTTTCCAACCCATGAAATGTAATTTCAGAGTTTCGGTCCTTTTTACAATGCTTTTCTATTTTACTAGATATATTTTCCTACATTACATATATAGGATTATAATGAAAATCATTAATGTATTTTTCATCCTTAGCATAGGTCTAGGTTTAAGTTTAAAGTTAGAAAACTATCTATAAAACCAAGATAAAATAAAACAATCAAGCTCGGTTGTTGGTCTCTTTAATTCCAATTCATTTGAATATTGTTGATGGATAATAAACATATTATTAAATGAGATTTTTAAGTTAAAAAGATTTTTTTTTGGTAAGAAATGGATTTTAAATAAATATGATATATTTAAAGTAATAAAGAAGGCAGGGGTAGGGGTAGTAGATGCAGAGGGTTATTTATAACAAAAATGTTTATCTTTATTTATAGACTAGGAATAATGATCGATAATGTGGCATAAGCATAGTCTAAAATTTATTAAAGATATCACAGTTTTAAATTTGATAGTGATGGGCATTTAACATTAATAATTAGATATTTGTTCTTTAATCTTTCATTATATCATTATAAGTTAAAATTTATCATGGAGTGAATATACCAAGAGAAGGGCATTTTAGCTTTAATCTCATGCTATTAGGTCATAAGGCATTAAAATCAAGAGGTAGATAGGTCAATAAATCTTGGAAAAAAATGATTTAAATAGGATCATTATATTGTTTGTCATATATATCAATGTTTTTAGAGTGGAAAAAGTGGAGGAATAAGCTCATGAGACCATTTTTACCAACGAGACTCAGTTTGGTAGATTGAGATCTGAAACCTTCTAGGTGCATTTTGAGGCATCAAATGACATTTTTTTTTTTGGGGGTGGGGTGGGGGGGGGAGCGTGGGTAAAACTTTATGCTCTAGTGTGGAACATTTTCTTCCTATTATATACACATGGACCTTTCCAATGGCATAAAAATTGCCTCAATTAGAGTCTGTATGTAAAAATTATGTCACTCGGAAGTTGACATTCATGTTTTGACCACCATAATTCTAGAGGATTCTATGCAAACCCCAATTTATTATAGAAAAGGGGCTAGCCATCTGATCATGATGAAGAAGGCTCTAGAAGAGTTAATGTTGTAACTGAATTTAAGATTTGAAGGAGTCAAACCTAACCACTAGTAGGCTATCAAGTTGTCTTATAATTGAGACATTAAGAGGAAAAAGGGTTCCATTACATTTTAGTGCATTTTGCTCCATAAATGAGCAAAGTAACCGAGAGGAATAGGGAGAGAGCACATAGAGAGGATTCATGCATTGTAGTATCCCATGGGCCACAGGCCTTACTTCTTTGTACTTGCAGCCTTTTTCTATCCAAATAAAGAGAGTAGAGCGACCTCACCTTCTAACTAGGTTTTCTCCCAAAATGATTTCCCAAGGTATATATTTTTTCCATTATGGTTTGTGAGTTTTTATTTCGTTGTTCTCTATTTTATACATAATTATAAATTGCATGCATATGGAATAAACAATAATTTACAAATCCATAAATCTAAAGAGAAATAAACCCTCATACTGTACATTTTGATTTTTTAAGTATAATTTATCAAATACGTTGTAACGAACTATCCAATGGAATATCCATGATGGTTTATGGATCAAAAAGAAAAGTGGAGGACATTCTAATTAACTCCAAGGAATGTGTGCAACACGTACCATAAGGCCCCCAACCCCTTTTTAACATATTACATCAACAAAAATCACATCATGGATTAATGCATGGATAATTATAATTCCCTAGGTGGGAGACAACAAATAATACCCTCTCATCACACTCACATGTCCTCCATAATTTCCACCCTATGTTTGTCATCACCTCATCATACTTGGGTGGGGTAAATTTGGTATTTCTCCCATGGTGGATAGATTTAGTTGATGTCGAGCTCATTCCTTTGGTTTGGAAACATAGTCTTTTGGATTTGGTGTTCTCTAGCCTGGAGATTCTTTGTTTGACTTTCCTTCTTGCAAGTGTCCCAATATATTAATAATTGTAAGCTTGCAGTCTCTTTGCTTTGAGTGGGGCCTTGTTGGCTTGCCTAGATAACTCATTCACCTCATTTCAAAACTAATTTCATTTTCTGCAACATATTGGAGTGCCATTGGAATTTAATTATCTATTCCATATGGGCATGTTGGGCTTGTTCATTTAATCTTAATTTCAATATCATGGTCTTTTCTGTATTGGAAGTCCCTTGAAACTCAATTTTCAGAGTCATAGGGTTCTGCAAGGGAGAATAATTTCAACAAGGGACTAGGAAATACATGAGAACAAAAGAAACACAATGTTAAATTTCCTTTAAGCACTCTTATTTGTGGCAAATTTGAGAATCCCACCTAAAATTCATCTTTAGAAACTAGGCGAAAAATGAGTTTTTTCTCCACCACCTTTGAATGGATTTCACTATGCTCAATTAGAAAATAAACACCCCAAAAAGCCAAAAGGATCATATCATAAGCCTCGAAATCCATCTATAGGGCTTCACTTCTAAATTTGAGGGAAATGATAATCACCTGATTCAAAACTATCAAAACTCATGACAAATGAAGTTGTCATAAGTTCCCTGGTCAAATAAACTCATCAAATTTCAATTATGGAGAAAGAAATTCCTAAAATTAATCTCCATTTATCCCAAAATCCTATTCAACCTTGAATTTCTTCGACATCAAGGATGCACTCTCTCATCCTTATCAATGCATAGTTGGTAAAATCCCTCATGGAAGTAGATGATTAAAAATCATGACAACAGGCACCAATTCATTATCACCATGTGGATGACCCAACTACTAACTTACAAGAGAACATGGCTCCTAATGAATGATCTTTTCTCCCTTTATTTTGACTTTTGGATGACAATATTATGAAGTATCCCCCCTCTTAGGAATATTCTGCTAAATCTATGCTTCTAGACATATTGAATTTTTTTATGTTTTGGAAACTTCTTTTCTCAACACTAGTAGCTAATTTCCTTGAAATGGTCAATAATGTTCCATCAAAGTGGCAAGCCTCTTTTGATGTACTTTATAGCAACCTCATACTAATTTTATATTAATATATATTTCCATAGTGTTTGAGAAAGAAAAAGTAATATAGAATGAAATAATATTGTATGATTTTGATAAATATTTGTACATTACTACGCATAAATTAATTTAAGAAAATTAAGGAATTTTGAATGGTTATATCCTCAAGAATCTGATGAAAAATGTCATCTTCCTTAAGCTCTAGTTGAATAAGATTTGTGAACGTCTTATAGTTTGAAGTCGTTGATTGAGATCCCCTACTTAGGTTGTGAATGATATTTCTTTTTTTGTTGTTTCTAGTGTAGTAATGTGCATGATTATGGAAATATAAGAAGTACAATAATTCCCATTCTCATGAACATTGGATGTCACAGAGTTCTTAGGATCTCTTGAGTTTCTCTACAATCAATAAGTTAAAAGAGCAAAGAAGTGTAGAGCTACCTAATTTTGAAATTCTCCAAATTTGAAACCTAAAATCAAAGCACTTGAAAAATTGCACTAGATGGCCCAGTTTTTTATATTGAAAAAAGAGTCCAAATACCTAAATGTTGATGCCCAAAATACTAATAGACAATAAACCCTTTTAGATAACCCCCAAACCAAAGAAATGAAAGCCAGAGGCATCCAAATCAAGAATGGCAAGCATCATAACTAACCAAATACACCCAATAGACAAATGATATATTAACCCCATAAAATCATAAATACAATCAAATTAGAAAAGCCAATGCAATCAAGATGCCACCCATAAAGCATAATTTGAACCAAAAGCCTGCAAGGAAAAGTTCAATATAGCCAACCAAGTACTAAGAGAGATTATTACCAGTCAAGTTTCTAATGTGACAACCTTGCTCTAGATGACATTGTAATTTCCCAAGTCAAAATCCATTATCCCACAACATCAGTGATAAAGCTTGTTACAGAGTTCAAAGGGAAATCCAAATTAATCTAAAGCATGTGATGAAGGGATGCACAAGTCCCTTCAAATTTGCACAACTCATATTTAATCTGATGCATTTTTTGTTGTGACATATGTTGCATCAATGAGATGTTGTGTACCATCATTTGGAATACAATGGGTTAAGGAACAAATTGGTAGGATAGACCCTCTTTTTTCCTAAGTAGTCCAATTTTTAATAAAGTAATTTCATTTGCTAGTTTGCTTGGTGGTTATGTTTTCCAAAGACTTCATAGAATGGTATTTTTTGGATATTATGGATTGCTTTCCCTCTTTTCTCGTAAGTAGTCCAATTTTTAATAAAGTAATTTCACTTGCTAGTTTGCTTGGTGGTTATGTTTTCCAAAGACTTCATAGAATGGTATTTTTTGGATATTATGGATTGCTTTCTGTGAGTGAGTTGTATTGGAAGTTATCTTATTATTATAGGAGGGAGATTGTGAGAGCATTAATTTTCCATTTACACTTGAGTCACCTATTACTATAAAGCTTTCTATTGTTAATTAAAGACCCTATAGAAGTGCATAAGCATTGACTTGATTATTCATAGATTTTCCTAGGGATCCCCCACCCTCACCCTTGGCGACACCTGCCACCCTTATGACTATCATATTACATAATTACAATGCATACTAAATAAACCCACTTTATCAAAAATGACATCAAACTAAGTTGATTTTAACTAACCCCTAAATGTGTAATTATCCTAACAATTTGATTTTTTTTAGTTTACTAGAAGTCAAGATTCATTAAAAACAATTCTTCCACTAGCACTTTGGTTGCAATAATTATAGGGATTTGTAGAAATTCTCTCTGCAAATCTCCCTCTGAGATCATGTAGAAAATCTGACTGTAGGTTAACTCGATAATGCAATAAAACTAAAGGAGAATAATATAACCTACTTCTACTATCAATTTGTGGAAGCTTAAAGATTGAGCTAAACACATATAAATAGAAGAAGAATAACCAATGACACAATACACATGAGAATACTTTGGTGAAAGCCTCAGCTAAAAACCCCACTATCTGTATTATCATACAAGGTGGAAATACATAGGAATTATACAAAGCCTTAGCTCTCACAGTTAGCTAGCTCTTTGTACAATCCTCATAGATGCTCAGAGGCAATCCTGGCCTCTCACAAGCCTTCCTCTCTGCCCTCCAAGCTCCTATGTCCTTGCACTATTCCTAGTGGATGATTCTCACCTCACCAAGTAGAACACTACTCTCACACACTGTCAAAACTACACAATCCTCAAGGAATTATTCCTTCTACATGCATGAGTTTTCTTTATAGGAAAACACATGCAACTGATAGTACACTGTTCTTGACTTTAATCTCAATTGGGTCTTTCTCAGAATAGACATGGATGAGTTTCTGATGAGGGAACCTTCAGTTAACTGGAGTACACTAGTTGAGTGCATACATGCATCAACTGATTGTTAACTCTCTATTAGTTCCTCAAAAAGTTTGGAACTAATTTAATTGGACTTAACTCAATAAACTGAGTCAACTAATTACAACTCAAATATAACTCAACCTTATCTCCTAAATTTTAGGGATAACTCTTGCATGGCTTTAGAAGGACTTGTAACTTGAATTTCTCCAACTAATTAACTTGAAACAAATTAATTAATTATTTCCTAGTAGCTATTAAGACTAAATTCGATTTTAATTCAAAGACAAATTAAATTGGAATATTCTTGTTGCCACATTTCAACAAGATTAACATGACACTAGGTGAATCAAACAATAAAAGATGAAGTGTTAACATCACTAACTATCTTATATTGTTCATTACTAATTGATACTTGTTATTTTTGGTTAGGAGACAATGTTTTAATTATATATATATATGTGTGTGTGCGCGCGTGCGTGCGTGTGCGTGCACATGCACATGTTTTATATTATTTATAGAGACACACATGTTCATAATTTAGAGATATATTGTTAAAATATATTAAATTTAAAAAAATAATAAAATAATATAATATTAAAAAATAATAATAAAATAAACTAACTTACACTAAATAGGTTCGAAATGCATTGATAATTTGTTCTCGAAGTGATTATTACCAAAAAAATTCTTCAACATTCAAAATAATAATAATAATAATATACTTATTTTTATAAATATAATTATACGTTTCTTTCTTAAAATTTATAAAAATTATGTACGTTTTTTAATTTACAAATTTAAATAAACTTTTTTGTGATGAAAATTTAAAAACATCACCTATAAGAAGTAACCAGTTATAACCATATTGAATTTTGAATTAAAACTTAATAGCAAATTATATTATTATTTTATTGACATAGACGTTTAAAATAATAAAGTAAATGATGTTTATTATTTTATGTACCTACATGCTTAAACGTGAAGCCCTATTTATTGAATAAGACTATGCTCTCTCATTTCATATTCAATATTAATGAAGACGTTTAAGCACTATTTATTGAATGATGACAATGCTCTCTCTCATTTCATATTCAATAGTAATGAAGGTTTAACGTTACTCGCTGTCGTGGTGTGAGTACATCTTTCATGGCAGTTCGAGCATATTCATTATGAAACTTTTCTAAATTATTAAAAATAATTAATTTATTAATTAATTTATTGACCAGAGTCACTATTAATTTATTAACTAGAGTCATGTGGTAGCATGTCATTGTTTTTTAGGCGAATTTTGTATATGAAATAACTACGAAAATGCCTATTGTGAATATGCTTTATTTAATGTTATAAAATATTTTGAAATCTATCCCTTAACAAATAGTTACTAACCAATAAACATTTATTAACATGGTTATATTTGAATGGTAATGAAAATGGTGTGTTTTGATATCATGTTGTTCACTTATTTTTGAGGTAGTTTTTATTTTGTTATTGCTATTATTAAGAGAAGTTTCCCTAGTCACATTTTGGCCCTCAACTCGAGCTTGGAATCTCTTTCTGATTGCTATCGTCGGGAGAGAAATCATCTCTCTGCAATTTCTCCCCTATGAAACTAAGTATCTCTTTCTCTGTTGAAAGCTTTGTGTCTATAATTTACATCAAGTCATGACGGTAAAAGCTATGGTTTCTCCCATTTTCTGATAAGGAGAATATGCATGTATTACTTGAAGTTTTATGACAATGTATTTTTGTCCTTCCTATTGTATTTGAAAGTTTCATCTAGAATGTGAGGGAAGCCCTCACATTCGCTCTTGTAACATTTTGTTTCCCGTTCCTAACTGGCATTCAAACCAAAATTCTAAGAGTTTTTGTTTAAAAGTGGTTTCTATGAGAATTTCTTTTCCTCCACATAAAACAAAAAAAACAAAAAAAAAAAAAAAAAAAACAAAAAAAAACAAAACAAAACAAAACAAAACAAAACAAAACAAAACATTGTTAACAAGCGATATTGGAGACCCATACCTAGGGATAGTGATATAGGCATAAGGTGGAGATCATCTTAAAGCAATGCCATTTTTCCTCAGTAACAAAATCTAGCCTAGAAGCATGGGAAGGCTTGAGATCTATTAACACTGCGAATTATAAGGAAATCACTCAAATAAGAACATAAAGGTTAAGCAACAATTATCATATCTAACATTGATTAAATCAGTGTAGACTCGAGAACATATTTTCTAAAAAATAAATAAAGGTGAATCCCAACCATTCATACTTTCTAAACCAATCTATATCTCTATAAGAACACAGAGATGAAGTAGTAACTAGAAAATCAAGCTTAGATCACATTGTGATGGGAATTTGAATAACAAAAAATTGTAGAATACTAGCCCTGAAAGGAACAAAAAAAATCATATAATCTAACAAAAATGTCACAAACTAGTAACATATTAGCTTCCAAAAGGCATAAAACTAGTGTAGCAGAAAATATGTATACAATCCCCAAGCACTAACAAAAATAACCAATTTAGAAGCAATATGATTGCTTATGTTTAACACAAAATATTGAAAAGGTATAGGAAAGAAGATTAAAAATGGATTTAAATATTGTATAATATATAATCACCGGAAGATCATAGAAAAAAAAGGACTGGAACTACTGCAAGAAGAGGTCAAGACAACATCTTAGGCTCTAACTACTAAAAGCTTAAATTCATTCATAATCTCAGAAAATTGCAGGATTAAATCTCCAAAAATATGAGAATTGCAAACAAAAATTCTATATACTCCTAGAAATTCTATCAATATGGACATCAAGAAACGGAAAATGTTAGGGTCCATCCCTAGCCCCTTAATTTATATACTAAGCCCAAGTAGCCTAGTCAGAGTCATAATTAGTTAGTTGAGTCAATAAAGCCCATAAGCGATTATCCACGTTATAATAATTCTAAGTGGTTTACCCACATTATAGGGCACACAACTAGTTATAGTCAGAGTCATAATTAGTTAGTTGAGTCAATAAAGCCCATAAGCGGTTATCCACGTTAATAATAATAATGTGGTTTACCCACATTATAGGGCACACAACTAGTTATAAACGGGCCATAGTTAATAAATAAAGTGGTTAACCCATGTTATGCAAGGGACCACTGGTAGTTAGGGTTTTGGATGTCATTAAGCTATACATAGTCTTAGATAGTAAGGGAAGAATAATCAATTCTTGTTGTAATCGAGCTCTATTCTATTGGAGGTTGTCCCCTCGAAGAGGCAAGTGAACATTGTAATTTGATTATGAATAATAAAATATCTAGCAGTTTGTCTCAATTCATGTGATATTTATGCGTTTCTGGCAATATTGTTTCATATTTCTGGCATTTTGTTATTCCCGTAGGTCAAATGCATAACGAGTGGTATCAGAGCACTTTCCAAGGCCACTTTTACCTCTAATTTTGCAGATTTTTTTTTAGGCTAGAGACATGTTCCAACATCTTTAAACCACGGGATCTATCTTTGAGCGTAGAACTTGTGGATCTGGGGAGGCATGCACGCTTGAACTACAAGAGTTCGTCATGCTTGTTGGAATCCATTGTAATCCTTGCGGGTGCCCCTTCAAGTAGTAGCGCAGTAGAAATAATCTCACACAGACTGTGCTTCAAATTACCCTTGGGTACATCAGGAGCCCCCCTAGGGTAACCTGAAACCTCACCTTAGACAAGCTTTCAACCATCTTGCTGCTACAATACACTAAGAAGAACACTCGAGGAGATTACTCGCACGTATAATAGGGTAGTCAGGTAGTATGACTAAGGGTACGATCGATCCTCGTTAGTTAGTGCCCTGAAATATTGGGCCGAGTACTATTATTGGACCCCTACATATATTGCGATCTGTAGCACTTGAAACTCCTTTGTGACCATAGTTCCCTCCAGATCGCCCCCTACCTTGTCGTTCTGATCAGATCCAACAGTTGGGGTTCGAGCGTCGTTGTATAGATCAGATCCATCAATTGGGGTTTTGTCGCCACAATACAGATCAAATTCAACTATTCGGGTTTTCACTGCATCGATCAGACCCTTTGTGCAGTGAGGGTTTTGGCCACCATAGTCTAGATCATATTGTTGCAACACATTTTGCAGTGCCAAAAAATTGGGGTTTTGATTACTAGAGTCCAACTCCATTTTTCGTAGGATATTTGGTAGTATCAAGAATTCTAAATTTCAGCCACTGCAATATTGATCAGCTGGAAGTAAAACTCCTTTCAGATTAAAAAGAAAATGGGGCCATCACAAGACACTTGCAAGAGACCTAACCCATAAGATTCAGAATGATGAGTTGATCGCAATGGTATGATTCACCTGTAAGCCCCCAATTTTCATGTGGTCCCAAATTTTTCCCGACATGGCTTCAGGTGACCCAGATCACTAGAATCCTAAGCTTGCCCCCTTCCCAACCATACTACTCTTAAGTAAGCTCAAAAATTGATTGGAGCTAGTGTATGTATGGTACTACGTCTCAATTTATGACTGCAGAGAAGGTAGTGGAGAGAGTCGAAGCTCTCGAGAAAAGATTTAATGTCATCCAAGCATCCATTGACAAACTCAGAGACGTATTGAATTCCTTCCAGATGCCTTGTGAACCCATTAGGGAAGAACATAGTGTCGATGCACCCGTAAAAGGAGAATCCAACCATCACATTCATTTCCATGGAGGTCACTAATACTCGAGCCATCAAACACCTAAGCTGGAAATGTACAAGTTTGATGGCTCTAACCCAATAGTATGGGTGTCGCAAATGGAACAATATTTCCACCTTAAGAATATCTAGGAAGAGGAAACTAAAATACATGTGGGAGTGCTTTACTTGGACCAAGAGAGATGGTAGTGGCATCATAAATGTGATCCAGGGAGGCCAACTTTGGAACATGTTGTCAAAGGCCATTTGTGGTCGCTTTGATCAAGAATCTCACTTTCTGGGTCATCTCACTAAGCTCAGGAAGACGAGTATAATAAGGGATTACATTGTAGCCTTTGAACAATTGGCCATCTAGACTGAAATACTAGGAGATGCCTTTTACGTGGAATGTTTCATTAGTGGCTTAAAGGAAGCTATCCAAGCCCATGACAGAATGCATCACCCATCTACTTGGTTGGAAGCCTGCAACAAGGAATTAGAGGTACAAGTCGCTTTAAATTCCCAATTGATTCATCCAAATTTCATCGCATGGGCACGTCCCACCTTGAATATAGGCCCCACCCAAACACTTAAGTTTCAAAATGTGTCACCAACAAAAATGGCTAAAAAAAGGAAATAATGTCTCTATGACTATTGTGATGAAAAATACTCCATCAGACATAAATGCAAGGAACCCTAATTCTTTCAAATTGACACTTCTGAAAATAGCTTTGTCGATGAAGCTCCATCCACTAAAGTGACTGAGGAGGAAGAGGGCGAACCCCTAACAACCCCGGACACTGATACTCCATCTACGCCAAATGAGTTGGTTATCTTATTTCATCATGGCTGATATTTTTTCTCCCCAAACTCTCAAAATTAGAGGTTTTATTAAAAATCAACCAGTAGTTGTGTTGATTAATAGTGGCAACACAAATAATTTTGTCCATAAGAAAGTAGCAGAGGAAGTTCACTGTTTTGTCAAGGCAATATCTAATTTTGTTATAGATCTAACCCGAAAATATTATAAATCTGATATGAAAATATACGACAATGCAAATAAACCCAGAAATAATATGAAATGATTCTTTATTGATCAAACCCTTATGGTAGGGAAACACCATACATTCACTCCTTAAGGAAGGAGAACACTCCACAAGCCATATGCCTGTACATACAATAATCGTTGACAATATTTCTTGACATGGAGTCTCTAGCCTCTATATAGGCCTCATACATACAATACCATGGATCATTACCATGGTTCCCTCATACCATCAACTAATACCATGGGCCCATTACATTACTACTAACTACTTGTGGTCCCTCACATGATACCACTTGTTATAACCCAGTGATTTTTAAATCAGCGATATCTCCTTCATCCGGACTCCGATTCAGCTGATTATTTTTTTGAAATCAGGTATTTTTTCACATAGAAGCCAGATCTATAATTAGATTTTGTAAATCTTACACCAAAACATACAGATATGATCTATAAACTCGACACCCCCGAAATCCTGCAAAAAGTAAAAAAACATTCTCCACTTTTTTGCCCAAGAAAGTGCTCTGATACCACTTGGTATAGATCTAACCTAGAAATATAGCTCTGATACCACTTGTTATAACCCTGATATGAAAATATAAGACAATAGAATAAACCCAAGAAATAGGATAGATACCACTTGTTGTAGATCTAACCCATAAATATTATAGATCTGATATGAAAATATAATATAATGCAAATAAACCCAGAAATAATATGAAATGATTCCTTATTGATCAAACCCTTAAGGTAAGGCAACACCATACATTCACTTCTTAAGGAAGGAGAACACTCCACAAGCCATATGCCTGTTCATACAATAGTTCTTGACACAATTCCTTGACAATATCTTCACATTCTCCATGTGGAGTCTCTAGCCTCTATATAGGCTTCATACATGCAATACCATGAATCATTACCATGGTACCCTCATACCATCCACTAATACCATGGGCCCATTACATTATTATTAACTACTTGTGGTCCCTTACATGATATGGGTTAACCACCTTATTCATTACTATGGCCCATCCCATTATTACATTATTACCTTGGGTACCTCCCTTTGTACCCCATATTACCCCCCCAGGTATATAACATTCCACCCCCCTTAGCATGTTTCGTCCCCGAAACATGGGAAGAACATAAATAATAAGATCTACTCAAAAGAGTAGTCCACTGATACCATGCACGTCCATCTAGCCATCCAAGAGAAAGGTGAACCCTCGATCTCGCTGGTGCCTCGCTCACTTCTGTGTTGATGTGTAGTAGGTGGATCTTCGCTCCTTTCTATCCGTCATACGGGGGTTGTTGTCCTTGTGACTACTTGGTTTCCATCTTGATGGTTGTCTTGCGGGGCGATGTGGGTGATGATATGTTGAAGCTTTAACCCACAGTGTATTTTTCTTTAATTCACCCTTTACTGGAGCCTGACTTTTATCTGGTGCATATTGTGGTGCTTGTTGTGGTGTCTTATCTTCCAATATTACTTCATCCACTGAACCCTCATCAAATGTGTCAACACCTGTAACCTTTTCAACTTCAGCCTCTGTTTGTGTCTGATTGTCGACCATCAACTGCTCATCATGTGATATGTCAGTCCCTGGAACATCTTCTGTGTCAACTTCCATGGACTCTACTTGTTTATTGATGGAAATATCCTGTAATGTAATTTTCTTCTTTTTATACCAAATCTTCAGGAATTTCTTCTGCACATTAATATTTATAGTACCCACTGATTCCATCCACGGGTATCCTAAAACAACATCCATATTATCCATATCTGAAGAATGAAAATCACCATGCAACACATACTTATCCATAGAAAGCTTCAAATCCTTATAAATCTGAACATCCTCATCATCCACTTGTGTGTTTTCAATGTGTTTGGCTGGAACTTGCAATTTTTTTGTCAAATTAACATTGATAAAATTATGCTTGCAACTAGGATTTATAGACACAACGATCTTCTCCTTCTGAATCAACCCATGAACCTGCAATAAGGATATACCAGTAGGAAATAACTCCACATGTTTCCCTTTATCTTGTTTTCTAGCCCGAGATCATTTGTCCATAAGGAGTTTTTTCATTTCTTCATCCGGGAATTTGGCCAAGTTAATGATGCCTAGTGATTTCCACCATATGGCGGCCTCTTCTTTCAAAAAAAGTGGTACCATATAATTCCATCTCTCCCCAAATATGTTCTTTAGATTTTGAATGAATTCTTCAATAGTAGGGCTATCATCTTTTCCAGTAAACGTTTCCATGAAGAGGGTTTGAGAAAAAATTCGCTTACTTGGCGAAAATTTGAAAGGGCCACAATTCCGTCAATATTGCTCAGAATCCCTATTATGACCTGTTTTTGGAAATGGAACAACCATTCTGCATCTGCCCATGTGATAGAAATTCTGATCCAAACACTAGAATTTCAGATATGCACTGCAACTCTCCCGTCGTCACCAAAATTTCTGCAAAAAAGAGCTGATTTTAAATCAACGATATCTCTCTCATCCGGGCTCTGATTCAACTGATTTTTTTTTTTTAAATTGGGTATTTTTTCACAAAGAATGCAGATCTACAATTAGATTTTGCATATTTTGCACCAAGACGTCCAGATCTGCGCCGCAAACTTGCTGCCCTGAAAAATTATCTGCAACCCCACTGATTTTTAAATCAACGATATCTCCTTCATCCGGACTCCGATTCAGATGCTTTTTTTTTTGAAATCAGGTTTTTTTTTCACATAGAATCCAGATCTACAATTATATTTTGTAAATATTACACCAAAACATACAGATCTGATCTATAAACTTGACGCCCTAGAAATCCTGCAAAAAGTAAAAAAAAAAAATTCTCCACTTTTTTGCCCAAGAAAGTGTTGTGATACTACTTGGTATAGATCTAACCCAGAAATATAGCTTTGGTACCACTTGTTATAGATCTAACTCGGAAATATTATAAATCTGATATGAAAATATACGACAATGCAAATAAACCCAGAAATAATATGAAATGATTCTTTATTGATCAAACCCTTAAGGTAGGGCAACACCATACATTCACTCCTTAAGGAAGGAGAACACTCCACAAGCCATATGCTTGTACATACAATAATCCTTGACAATATTTCTTGACATGGAGTCTCTAGCCTCTATATAGGCCTCATACATACAATACCATGGATCATTACCATGGTTCCCTCATACCATCGACTAATACCATGGGCCCATTACATTATTACTAACTACTTGTGGTCCCTTACATGATATGGGTTAACCACCTTACTTATTACTATGGCCCATCCCATTATTACATTATTACCTTGGGTACCTTCCTTGGTACCCCATATTATCCCCCCTAGGTATATAACAAATTTCCAATTCCTTATCGTTGATGGGAGAACCATGAAATATGAAGGTTGTAGTGAAAATAGTAAGCTTCAAATGGGGGATTGTCACCTCAAAACCCATATGTTTTCATTGAAATGGGTAGTTGTGACATTGTCCTTGGTGCTGAATGGCTCTGCACACTGGGCCCTATCACAGTGGACTTCCAAGAGTTATATATGAACTTTAAGCAAAATGGCCAAACTCATACACTGAGGGGACTTTAGGTAGGTGCTCCTACTATCATCAACTTCCGTCGAATGGAGAAGCTTTTAAAAAAGGGTCATCATGGGATAGTCACACAATTTAGTGTCATTCATGCTATTGACTCCACTCATCTTCCCATTCATCCCGAGATGCAACAAGTATTATATCAACACTAGTTGGTCTTTGACAAGCCTAAGGAACTCCCATGCTCTAGAGGTGAACATGATCATAACATCCCTTTTCTATTGGGTTCCCAGCCACCAAATGTCCTCCCCTAGCGATATCCTTTTTCCCAAAAGAATGAAATTTAAAAAATCATTAAGGAACTCCTCGAAGCACATGTTATTCATCCAACACCAACCCTTATTCATCTTCGGTGGTCATGGTTCTAAAGAAAGATGGCAAACAGTGCATGTGTCCATAATTTAGGGCCCTTAACAAGCTCACTATCAAGGACAAATTTCCTATCCCAGTAGTTGATGATCTACTTGATGAACTGCATGGTTCCAAATTTTTTACAAAGTTGGACCTCCACTTAGGCTATCACCAAATATGGATGAAGGAAGTTTCCATTCCCAAGACAACCTTACAAATTCATGAAGGTCATTATGAATTCCTAGTTATTCCATTTGGTCTTTGTAATGCCCCATCCACTTTTCAGAGCCTCATGAAGCACCTTTTGAAACCGTATCTCAAAAAAATTATCTTGGTGTTTTTTTATGACATTCTCATCTACAACATAACATGGGACACTCACCTTTAGCATGTTTACTAGGTAAAGCAACTACTCCAAAATCATAAAATATTAGTCAAATTATCCAAGTATTCCTTTGGCATGGAAGAAGTAGAGTATTTTGGACATATTGTGGTCCGTGAAGGAGTAAGGGTTGATCCAAAAAATATTTAGGCAATGCAAGACTGGCCCCAACCAAAAAAATTGAAGAGTTTGATGGGTTTCTTGGGTCTCACAGGCTATTATCGCAAGATTTTCTACAATTATGGACACATTGCCTGACCCCTCACTAATATTCTTAAGAAAAATTCATTTCTTTGGATTGATGCAGCTCAACAGGCCTTTTTGGCTCTCAAACAGGCCATGTGCTCCACTCCAGTATTGACCCTACCAGAATTTACAAAACCTTTTGTGATTCAATGTGATGCTTTAGGTACGGGCATTGGCACAATATTAATGTAGAAAGGTAGACCATTGGCTTTCACAACTTAAGAACTCAGTGGCAACCATTTGAGTCACTCTACATATGAGAAAAAAATGATGGCCATCTTACATGCAATAGACACTTGGATACGATACTTATTGGGGCTTCGTTTCCAAATCCACACTGACCATCATAACCTAAAATATTTCCTCAAGTAGTGTCTATCATCGCCAAAACACAATAAATGCCTTGTAAAAATGTTGGTCTATGATTATGAGATAATTTACAAGAAGGGGTGTGACAATGTAGTGGTTGATGCCTTATCACACCAATTTGAGGATGAGGGCACCCTTTTATTCCTCTCACTACCCATACCAAATTGGATTGAAGAGGCTTGCCATGAATGGCTCTCCCACCCCTCTCTGTACCATCTCATTAATAAATTAAGGGAATATTCTTATTCCCCAGAGGACTACTCTTGGAAGGATGGGGTTCTTCACTATAAGGATTCAATAGTGATATCCCCAACCTCCACCCTCAAAACCTGCATCTTGGAAGAGTTGTACTCCTCTCTGGTTGCAAGAAATTTAGCTTTAAAAAGAATTATGCACGAGCACACAAATCTTTCTTTTGGATTGGCATGAAGAATGACATTATTATGTGATGTATTCCAACACAACAAAGGGGAAATGATCAAGCTACTGGGAACCTTACAACCATTTCCACTCCCTGCATATGTCAGGATGGATGTTTCCATGGATTTCATTACAAGTCTCCAAAATTCGGGCAACAAATCAGTCATCATGGTGGTTGTTGACAAACTTTCCAAATATGCTCATTTTTGTGCTCTACCACACCCATTTACCCCAACATTAGTGGCTCAAGATTTCATGGACCAAATTTGCAAACTGCATGACATGCCAAATTCCATTATGTTTGATCGAGAATCCACTTTCACCATCAAATTTTGGTAGGAACTTTTTAAACTACAAGGCATGCAACTCTAACTGAGTACAACTTATCACCCCCAAACCAATGGTCAAACAAAAGTATTCAACAAATGTTTGGAGACCTATCTATGATGCTTCATTTCAAACAATCAACATCAATGGGTATAGTGGTTGCATTTAGCTAGATGGTGGTATAATACTAACTATCATGAAGCCACCAACATGAAGCTATATGAGGCAGTGTATTACCAATTCCCACCTTCACCAACTTCTTATATCCCCAGATGTTCCAAAGTACAGGTAGTTGATAAGCTCCTACAAAATCGTTCCACCATGATTGCTCATCTCAAAGATAATCTACATCAAGCTCAGAACCAAATGAAGGAATAGGCTGACCAACATTGTTCTGAGTGGCCATTTCACGTAGCTGACCAGGTGTTCCTGCGAATCCAACCATATAAGCAAGCCTCTCTCAAAGAAAAGGGATGCCAGAAACTAGCACCAAAACTATATGGGCCTTATCAGGTATTTCAACATATAGGAGTAGTTTCTTGCAAACTAGCCTTCTTGGCGACTTCAAAAATCCACCAAGTCTTCCATGTATCATGCCTCAAGAAATTTGTGGGGAACAATTGTATGGTTCAAACAAGTTTTCCAGAATTGGATTAGGAAGGATCAATTTGGCTCCAACCAGAATAGGTCCTCAAATCTTGCGAAAGAAATCTCCATGGTTGCAGGATCAAGGAAGTCCTCAACAAGTGGAAAGAAACCTCTCCAAAAGATGTGACATGGGAACCAAAAACTATTCTTTAGCAGTTTTTGTAGCTTCAGCCTTGAGGACAAGGCTTATTTTAATGGTGGAAGGCATGTTAGGGTCCAACCCTAACCACTTTATTTATGTAGTAAGCCCAAGGTGCCTAGTTAGAGTCATAGTTAGTTAGTTGAGTCAATAAAGCCTATAAGCGTTACACACATTAATAATATTTGTAAGTGGTTGACCTGCATGATAGAAAAGGGACCACAATTAGTTATAAATGGGCCATAGTTAATAAATAAAGTGGTTAAATTGTATTATGTAAGGGACCACTAATAGTTAGGGTTTTGGATGTCATTAAGTTATAAATCATCTTAGATAGTAAGGGAAGAATTATCGAGTCTTATTGTAATCGAGCTCTGCTCTGTTGGAGGTTTCCCCCTTGAACAGGCAAGTGAACATTGTAATATGCTTATGAATAATAAAATATCTTGTAGCTTGTCTCAATTCATGTGATATTTTTGTGTTTCTGGCAATATTGTTTCATATTTATGGCATTCTGTTATTCTCACAGGTCAAGTGCATAACAGAAAAAAATCCAAAAAAGCGTGATAAAAATGTAACAACTACCTTAAGGAATACCAAAACCATAGAAGGAAAACTACCATCAATGAACCATTCCCCAAAATATTGTGACAAACTAAAATAATAGAAATTCATACAAACTACCTTTTAAAAGTTTATGTTTCCTATTAACATACAAAGATATGCAATACAATAATACCAAATAATCCTTGATGGAAATATGTACCATATGGGAATAAACTATATGAAAACTTTGTTGGGGAATTCATTTACTTTTAGCAGTATTTTCAAGTGATGGTTCATGCCCATTAGAATCCTAAAAACTCTTCCAAGGCTGCAAAGTCTGGATAACAAAGTCATGAATTGGTTTGACCTAAATCAAGATTTCTAGATAACCAGTTCAAAAACAAAACAATTAGAGTAAGAAAGGGATGCAACAATACAAATATAAACTACATTTCAAGCTTTGAAGTAAAATTTCATAAATTTGTCACAAAGATTTATTCTTGGCCATGATGATAAGTACTTCACAATGCCAGTGAGAATGAAAAAACCCAAACAAAAGCAAAATCAAATTCATGAAACAACCTTTATCAGACCATGATACAGGAAAAATAACTTAATTTTGACCATTATAAAAGGAAATCTCCCCCCAGTGAACAAAGACCCACTCCCTTCTATTCCTCTAGATATGTCGATATTTGAATGTTTTACCAAAATAAGTGTTCAAGATTTGCAAGAACATAAGTCTTATTGGATCAAAGGGAGGAAACATTATGGAATGGAATAATGTTCACATGATATGATACACAAATACACAACTAAATATGATAATCAAATCCCTACAAAAAGCCAATGAAGATCTCCTAAACCATGGTAAGAATGTGGGTGTGCAATACACAAGGAGTTACGTTTGAGCCCTCATATTCACCAACTATAAGCATGGAGCAACTTTTTAGCTTCATCTTGGCTAGGTCAAGAAAGGCCAAAAGAAAGCATAATATGAAATAGCCTTAAATGGAATCCAACCTCAACATAAAAGTTGTAGAGCTTTTTATTTGTTTTAACACAAAAAAATGGCTCACTGACTTGAATGAATGTTCTCTATGGAATCTGGAATTCGTATAATGCCCAAAACAACAAAATGAAGATTAAAAGATAAATAGTTTGATGTATTCTATGAAAATTGTAACTCAAGGGGAAAATGAGTAGAATATGACATCCAATCCAATCATAAAAAGGGTAGTGTAGTGCTAACTTGCTGCACTACTGGAAAAACCTTTTCTCAATACCTTTCACTATAACCTTCACAATCTTTGAGTGAACTTCATAGACCTTATGTCTACAGTGGTATTTCTTTGCACAAGTGAGCTCCTAGCCACAACCCTCTACTTGATAGCGCAGAGTTTGAGAGGCCTGGACCAGAGCATGAGGCTTCTTTGATTGAAAATGTGAAATAGAGAAGACAGACACTTGCCTTGCGACCTTTATTGCTCCTCCAACATTTACAACTTTCTTTTCCTGAACCATCCACAATACTATTATGTTTTGAGTCCTTTCTCTTCTCTGCATTCACATTTCCTCCTCCTATGTTAGATCTAGAACCCAAGAAGCAGGATCTCTGCAGAGTCAATATAACAGGTTTCCCATTGCCTTGTTGTTACTTCTGTTGTTTCCCTATGCATTACCTAAGTTTCCCTCCTGAGAATCCACTTGGTTTCTCAGGCCTAAGAACCCAATATTGCTCGTCTGGTTATCTGTATGTTCCATGCCTATTTTGCATGGAATATCTTTGACTTACACAGGTTATGTTGCCATAGTTCGACCCAATTCTCTATAGGAAAGCCACATGCATATCTGTCCAAGCTCTTCCTTCCATGGTTGAACTTATTCTCGCTCTTTTTTAATGAATCTAATGAAATATTTCTTGTTGACTTGCGCTTCATCTCCCTTACGAGATCCATCATTGCGGAGCCCGTAGAATTATGATATTTGTTGAAGATAATGGAGAATATCCTAGAATAGGTAGAGTTGGTTCACATAACCTCAGGATAGGAATTAGTTTCTATTTCTTAGGATGTTGTTCTAACTTCACTAAAACCATGTTTTCTATTTAATGTGTAATGTGCATGAACAATGTAGAGCGTTCTGCAGAGCCAAACTCTACTGGTTCAGACTCTCTTTTGTAGAGATGACCAATGGGTTTTATTTCTTTTAATACAAACATTTCCATTTTTATCATGGTATCAGAGCATTAGGGTTGAGGAACCTATACGCTGGCTAGTGGGTGTCATTGAATAGAAATCATCGCAGTTTTGAGGAGTATAACTATGACGAAACTGAAATTGTCGCAGGTCAAGAGGAGTATTGCTGCGACGAGTGCACTGTACATCCTTTGCATATATTTTCTATTTTGGTCGTCGCAGGTATTCCATGTACAACTGTGATGACGTCGTAGATAAATCATGTACATTTGTGATGATCGTGTAAATCATAAAAGCTACATGGGGAAGCCAAGAACAAGGCTGTAGTTGACAACAGAATGTTTTCTAGAGGCTGTGAAGGAAGCCATGATGATCAACGGGTGTGCTATGAGAGAAAAACACATTGAAGATCAGTGATATGTCTCTGTCACAGATCTGGGGTAAATCTAACATCTTCTTTTACCTGTTGAATTTTTTTTTTTTTTCTAAATAGCCAAGATGAATAACAATATGTTTGAAGCATGCTTGAATGAGCATAACAAGCTTGATGGTTACAATCATGCAAATTGGAAATTCAAGATGCAGACTCTGCTAGATGTGCAGAGTGCTTGAATGATTGCAAATGGGGATGAGCCGAAGCCCGCGACTGGATCAACATCGATCCCAGATTGGGAGAAGCAAGAAGGTAAAGCAAGGACGCTGTTGAAGATGTCAGTCAAAGACTGCATCATACCACACATTAGAGATTGTAAGACAACTAATGAGATCTAGGGAATTCTAAATGAGATTAGGATTTCAAATCATCTTCTGTTCCTCAAGAGTAAGATCCTATCCCTGAAGATGGAGGAGAATCAAAACAATTGCTTCATTCGTAGCAAGGATCAAGGATCTGAAGAACAAATTGGCAGACATTGGTCATATAGTTGATGATACAAATCTTGTAACCATTACAATGAATGGTGTCACTGATGATTACCAAATGTTCATCACTGGGATAAATACGAGAGAGAAGATCCTAAAATTTGAAGAGCTGACAGGAATATTGATGCAAGAAGAAGAAAGAAGATTGACTTTGAAGCCCCAGAGTGTCGATCTTGCATTGATGGTGAAGGAAAACTTATTCGAAGGGAAAGGAAGTCCAAAATAGCAAAACGGAACAAACTCACACAAAAGACCGAATCAAACCCAAGGTATGCATCCGAATAGAAAATAATTTGAAACTAAATGTTTTTATTGCGGAAAATGGGTCATACTGCCAGGGAGTGTAGGAAGAAGAAATATCCTGAAGAACAGCAGAAGTAGAAAAGACATGCAGGTCATCTCGCAAATGACAATAATGTGCAGAATTTCAGACTTTTCATGGTAGATCGTGATAAGAATGTTGATGCAAACATCTGGTATGTAGATTCAAGAGCGTCAACACACATGATAGGGAACAAGCATTGGTGATGAGCCCCAAAAATGGATATCTTATTGCGTTCATTTTGCCTATTATTCTCGATTAATCCACCATTCTTCATAGTTTATGCATGCTTTTGAGTATATTTATGTTAATTGAATGAATGAGAATAGTCACTTGACCATGAAGTCTAATACGTCCTTATTGCAGATTTTTGGACAACTTTTGGACCAAGGTCAAGCATTTATGAGCCAGTTGATAGCCAAATACGAGGGAACAAGGCTGAGTATTTGTAGGAAGGGTGTCTCCTACACTAAATGGCCCCTTCCTCGAGTTCTCCACCATCAGCTCAGAGTTCAGCAGCCCACCAAAGATGATTCCTAAGGGAAACTGAGTAGCTTTTGTGAAGTGGATGATTACTTGCAGTTTGAGCAGCCAAGCCCCTTGAGTTAAGGAGGGCTATTGGAGGTCCTCGTAGTGCATAAGTAGGAAGGCTTCCAACCTTCATAGTTTAGTTCTTGAACATTTTGTATTTCGCACTTTAGTGCTGCTCTGCCTTCCATCTCATTTTGGAGCTTTTGCTGTAAACATTTTTGTGACATGCTTATTTTTTGAGTAATGGAGATCAGTTTCACTTTGCATCAGCTCTGAGATTCTTCTTAGGAGGATGTAGCTCTTGGGGTTGGGCCCAACCCAAGTGCCAGTACCTCCTCTATGTACTTTTATATGTTTTTGCTGCATTCATAGTATAATTTCTACTATTTAGATTAAAATCTTGCTTGGTTACTTAGGTCATTTTGATGATCGAAATAGCTTTTCATGTTCTAGGTTGATTTGATGGTTTGGTAGAGGAAAATACTTGCAACAATTCCACCAAGCAATCATTGATCTCACCTCTCCCTCCTTGGGACCATGAGCTGAGACCAAGGCATACTTATTGCCACGGAAAAAACACTATTTTTGCCTCTTCATGCAATTGCTAGTGTTAGATTCTTAGTTGCAAAGGTTGATACCAGTTGTGACTACATGCTTAGATCTGTTATTGCTTAGTTTTCATAGTTATCTTACATGATTTTCTGCCAATAAACTTCTGTTCATCATGGTTTCTGGTTTCTAGGTCAAATTAGGTCAAAATAGCTAGATCTTTGGTTTTCATAGTCGTTGTTTGATCAATCCTGGAAAATAGCATGTAGAACATCTGTTATACCTCCTTGACTACCATTCCTCCATCAATACAACTTGCTCCACCCCCTAGCTCAGATTCTTTTCCTTCATGTGCCACATTTTCTCACTTTGACCTAAATTCTACACTGTTGTGCAGCATTGCTCCCTCCATCTGTGAACAAATCCAATCACTTTAATCACTTCCCAGCTTCATTCACTAGGCCTTAGATCTCTTCACATCCTCATCCAACTTCCATTTCCACTTTTCCACCTTTCTTCCACCATCAACCCTCCAAAATCCCCTTTTAGAATATCCTGTAGAACCCCTGTAGACTTCCTGTAGAAGTTCACGAGAGCAGTTTTTCGAGATCTGAACACTATGAAACTCTCTGGAAGGGTGCTAGGGACCCCTTAGGCCCTCTTCTCACCTTCCCAACCTCCTGTAAGCACCTACCTCATTTCCTTTCACCAATCAACCTCTGCACAGTCAAAAACAGTTAAAGCACATGCATAATAAGTTTACAGGATTACTCATAAATACAAAAAGATGTTCCTTTTCAGATTTCACTTCAGAAATAGCTTAGAAACATGCACTTTACCTTTCCAAGAGTCAATGGCATCCATTTCTGTAGCTTTCATCCTTTTTCTTGCACCAGTAGGGTTAGTCGGTAAAACTAGGGTTTGCTAGGGTTTGCATTTCCTTTCAGCTTTCAACTTCTTTCTGCAAGTAGATTAACCTCCTTTGAGTTAGCTTTTGTCCATCAAAGTTAAAATCTTCTTCTAAGAGCTCATAGAAGTTGGCTTAAGCTCCTAGCAGACTTGTGCCAGCTGATCAAGTGACAGCCTACGACAAGAGCTAGTACTTGTGCATATAGCATTGTCGCTTCCAAGTTTGTTACGAACTACCGGGTTGATAAAAGTAAAGAAAGGAGTCCCAGGAGTTGCAGCATTATCGCCGCAATACTGGAGCCCACCATCTTTTTAATGTCGTTGCTGGGGAAGCGTCAGAGTATTTGTGATTTCTACTTTTCTTCTAATTTTTTTCTACTGCAACCTTCTACTCAGTAGTTTATTTTAGCAAGCGTAGAGTAGTTGTTTCATTTCCATTCTGCAATTTCATTTCCGCAAAAGTAGATTAGACATTTCCTGCTTTCCTAGACTAGCATTTCAATTCTACAAGCATAGACTAGAATTTCAATTCTGCAAGTGTAGATTAGCATTTCCTTTATGCAATTTCATTTTAACAACATAGATTAGTCATTTCCCGCTTTCATTTCAATTTTGAATTTTCATTTCAGTAAGATAGATTTTAGTTAGTTGCAGTTCAATCTATTTTAGTTTTTACAGGTACAAGCAAAAATAAGAAACAAAAATCAACCAAAAATATTCCCTTTCATGCCTCGTAGGAATAGAGACAATACAGGAAAATTCTTACCCAACACCCCCACCACATCAATGAGTCACCCTTCTCTCTTCTTCGGTGGCAGTGATCCAGAAAAAACTATAGGTGAGCCTCCAGAGATATACGAAGATCCTATAACAGAAGAAGAGCAAGAGAACATTCCTCTTGAGACCATGGCTGAACACAAAAATGATATAGGAGATGAGGAGAGAATAGAAGGTGCCTTTCCCATCCGAGAGACCAATGGGGACACCAAAATGAAAAACATAAGTCCCTCAGCCTTACCTCACTTCCATGGATTGACCACTGAAGACCCTGATACCTTCTTGTTTGATTTTATTGTCATTTGTCA
The DNA here is from genome assembly GCA_000404065.3 of Pinus taeda. NCBI lineage: Eukaryota > Viridiplantae > Streptophyta > Pinopsida > Pinales > Pinaceae > Pinus > Pinus taeda. Next base: position 33,088 of record APFE030378666.1, on the reverse strand, counting down.
AACTTATGACTATGCAAAAGATGAGAAAAAGTTGAAACTCTTTCCCTCTACCCTCAAGGATGCAACCCTACGCTAGTTCATGGGGTTACCTGGAAATAGTATCACAACTTGGGCTCAAATGCAGCAAGCCTTTAACAACAAATACCAGGACTACTGTAGGTCAAGGAAACGAAGGGAGAAATCTTTCGGATGACCATGTGAAGTGATGGATCTTTAGAAGACTATGAAGAAAGGTTCCAACTTAGTTATAAAAGGGCCAGGTGCACACTTGACCCTAAATCTTTGAAGTTGGTTCTGCTTCGAGGAGTCCCTGAAGACCTTCTAGATACCCTCCATTTGCTAGCTAGCAGAGACATCTACCAACTACCTTATGATGACATAAAGACTGTGTTTAGAAACCATTCTAGGGCAGCCTGGAAAAGAGGTAGGGGGAATCCACTTTCAGCCAGTGCCACCTTCTCCAAACATGAGTTTACAAATCAGATGGAAGACCTTAAAAGTGAGGTGAGACAGATCATTGCCATGCAACTAGATACTTTCCGAATCTAACAGAAGAAAGAGGAAGCTAAGAGGGCTTTGGCCATCTTTTGTCCCAGATGTACAAGGAAGTATCCTAAGAACGAGTGTCCATTGCACTCAGTAGAGGTATGTTTTGTTTGTGAGGAAGACCACCCTACAAACCAGTGCCCATCCTTACCTAGACTTAAAGCCATGTACCAAGGGGCTGAAGGAGCCACTGAACCACTCTACTTCCTCAACCAAATGAGGACGCATGGATCTAGACCTTACCAACAGGGGATGCAAGGGACATCCCAAACTTATTACAACCCCAACCAATCCGCTCATATACCTTCTTGCATCCCCCCTACTCATCCTTCCTAGTCCACACCTCCTCCTTGGTCTTATCCATCTCAATACCATACTCAACCTGCTGCTCATTCGTTTCACTCTCATGTTCAGCCACAACCTCGGTGGAATGCACCTCAGACGGGGTGGAGGCACCAATACAACTCTCCTCCTGCTATTTTGCCTCCACCACCTAGTCAACCACAACCATTACCTCTTGCTCCTCCAAGACAGCCCCAGATGCCTGCTCAACCGAACTCGAACCCTAATAACGGATAGGCCCAACAGGTATACTGGAGAGACAACATGTCATACCTATGCTGTGGAGATTTAGGAGATCAACCTACGATCTGGGAAGGTCCTTCCAGATCGCCAACCTCATCCTCCGGAGGATGAGGAAGAGAAACAGGAAAGTGAACCTAAAGCCATTCCACCCTTTCCTGAGAGACTGACGGCAACCACACAACCAAACCCAGAGGAGACTGAACTTCTGGGAGAACTTAAATAGTTGTGTGTGAAAATACCACTTCTCTAGGCCATAAAAGATGTACTAATCTACAACAAATTGATCAAGGAGAAGTGTTTCACGCACCAAGGCAGGTGCAAGAGAGATGCCCCAACTATCAATGTCATAGGACAACTGTCCGATCTGATGTTGGGACAAGTAATCTGTCCAAAATATTTGGATCCTGGGGGTCCTGTAGTTGATGTCCATATCAATGGCACCATAATTCCCCGCACCCTGATTGATCTAGGGGCTACCATTAATGTGATGACCAGCGACACTATGCTCAAACTTAACTTTCCGAGTTCCCTAAGAAAGACCTCGATAGTACTGTAGTTAGCAGACCACTCAACCATGACTCCCGAAGGGATTGTGGAAGATGTCATGGTCTCTATTGATTCTTTGGAGTACCTTGCGGACTTCTTGGTCCTTCGGCCAAAGGCAAAACTCACTGGATACCCCCTTACTTTGGGACGGCCTCGGTTAGCTACTGCGAATGCTTACATCAATTGTCGAGCTGGGAGCATGACCATCAAGAATGGGCCTATGTCCAAATAGCTAGTCCTATATCCTCCTGCCCAACCTCTGCTAGAACATGACTTACCTCTCTAGTTGGAGGAGGGAGATGAGGATGAAGTCTACTCTACACCAGTGTGCACAGTGGAAGCCACCCGGGGAGGTCCTCAAACCGAGGATGACTTGATTGAGAATTTGATTCAAAATCCACCTCCCAGTGTGTTGCCATTAGACGAGTTGGTGGAAGGTACCCAAGCCAGCGCTTCAGTGGACCTCTGTGTTGCTGATCCGACCTCCCCCAGAGTTAAGAATGTGGAATTTGGCCCTGAAAGAACCTTGAAGATCAACTCATCCCTATCCCCCTCTCAGGAGAAGGAGTTGTGTAGCCTACTGAATTGCCATTTGGATGCTTTCACATGGAGCTACAAGGAGATGAAATGAGTCCACCCTTCGGTCTGTACCCATCACATTTACATTAAAGAGGATTGTAAACTAGTCAGGAAGCCTTAGAGGAGAATGAATCCAGCCCTTAAGGACATTGTTAAAGAGGAATTGCAAAAGTTGTTGGATGCAGGATTCATCTACCCCATCTCTGATAGCGAATGGGTTTTTCCTCTGGTTCTTGTGCCCAAGAAAAATGGGAAGTGGAGAATCTATGTAGATTATCGAGAAATTAACAAAGCCACCAAGAAGGACCATTTCCCTTTGTCTTTCATAGATCAAGTGTTAGATGGGCTAGTAGGGAAGAAGTTATTTTCTTTCCTAGATGGGTTTAGTGGGTATAATCAAATCCAAATAAGCTCGGAAGACCAAGATGAGACCACTTTCACTTGTCCATGGGGTACCTTTGCCTATTGGGTCCTTCCCTTTGGGCTATGCAACGCTCCTGCCACTTTCTGGAGAGCAGTACTGAGCATATTTGCTGAGCTGGTTCATGATTCGATGGAAATCTATATGGATGACTTTACTCCTTATGGGTCCAACTTCCAAGAAGCACTGACTAACCCTGGGAAAAGTTTTAACCAAGTGTATTGAAATGAACCTGTCCCTCAGTCCTGAAAAATGTGAATTCCTGATGACTGAAGGGATCGTGCTAGGTCATATAATTTCTCAGCAAGGATTACAGGTGGATCCTAACAAAATTGCTATCATCCAAAAAGTTCCGCCTCCTCAAAAGGTAAGAGATGTTCGAAGTTTTCTAGGCTTAGCAGGTTATTATAGAAGATTCATTAAAGATTTTATTAAGCTAGCCTCGCCACTGTTTGGTCTTTTGGGGAAATATGTTGAGTTTATATGGACTGACAATTGTCAAGAGGCTCTGGATGAGTTGAAAGATAAGCTGGTAACTACCCCAATCTTGAGAGGTCCAAACTGGGCCCTACCTTTCCACATCAACACTGATGCCTCGAACAAAGCCATAGGGGCAGCCTTAGCACAAGTTGAAGAGAAGCTACCATATGCCATATACTTTGTTAGCAAAAACCTGTCCAAGGCAGAATTAAACTATACTATGACCGAGAAAGAGCTCCTAGCTATAGTCCATTCCCTAAACAAGTTCAGACACTACATCACTGGTTATCAAACATCCATACACAGTGACCATGTTGTGATTAGGTATTTGATGAATAAACTTGATGTAAATGCTCATATCATTAGATGGTTACTGTTATTGCAACAATTTGACTCGACCATTGTTGACAAGCCAGGTAAGGAAAATGTTATTGCTGATTTTCTATCTAGATTAGATTTGCCTGCAGGTGAAGAAGGGATGGTAGATGATCAAATTCCAGATGAACACCTGTTTTCTATTTCAGTACTCTCTCCATGGTTTGCTGATATAGCAAATTACTTGGTTTCAGCACAGTTCCCTACACACCTATCCTCAAAAGAGAAGAGAAAATTTGTGAGGAAAAGTGCCCCATTCACTTGGATTGGGGGCAACCTGTTTAAACTCGGCCCAGATCAGATATTGAGGCATTGTGTTAGGGAGGAGGAAGTTTTTGACATTCTCCTAACTTGTCATGATGGACCCTGTGGAGGCCACTTTGCAGCAAAAAGGATTGCCTTCAAAATTCTATAGGCAAGCTACTATTGGCCACTCTTCATCAAGATGTCAGAAGATACATCAGCCAATGTGACCGGTGTCAAAGGATGGGGAAACCGACTCCGAGGGATGAAATGCCCCTCCAACCTCAAGTGACTTTTGAGCCATTTGAGAAGTGGGTCATGGACTTTGTGGGTCCTATCAACCCTCCTTAAAAACAAAAGTCTTACATCATTGTGTGCATAGACTACCTGACAAAGTGGGCAGAAACAAAGGCAATCAAGGCAGTGATAGAAGAAAAAGTGGCTGAGTTTTTGAGGGAAAATATCTTCTACAAGTTTGGCTACCCAAGAGAATTAGTCACCGATCAAGGAAGTCAGTTCACCTCTAACCTGATTGAAGACCTGCTCGCTCATCACAATATTAAGCACTGAACTTCCACCACTTATCATCTGCAAGGAAATGGGCAGGTGGAAGTCACTAATAGGGCTTTGGAAGAGATTTTGACTAAAGTGGTGAGAAATAGCAGAAAATATTGGGCAGATCGCTTGGTTGAGGCCACCTGGGCCTACAACACCACTTGGAAAACTACAACAGGTTTCACACCTTATGAGCCGGTCTACGGGAAGAAGGATTTGTTGTCTATAGAATTCGAGTACAACACATTGTGGTTGGCAGCTCAGCTGAACCTAGACCTCAACCATGCACAACAAGAAAGATTACTACAGCTGAATGGATTAGATGAATGGAGAATGCAGGCCCTCCTCCACTCAGAAGTGGTCCAATTCTAGAGAAAGATATGGCATGAACGGTACCTTAACAAAAAGCAATTTTAACTAGGAGATTGGGTGCTTTTATATGACTCGAGATACAAGGATTTCAAAGGGAAGTTGAGGACAAGGTGGATGGGACCATATACAGTGGAGAAATGCAACGACAATGGTTCAGTCCTTATCAGGACCATTGATGAAGAAGCCATCCCCATGCTTGTCAATGGGCATCGATTGAAAATCTACAGGAAGCTCCTTTCCAAGCAGGAGTTCATTAAAACTCTGGATAAATCAGTGCTGGTAGTGGAGCAGGTCCCTGTCTCCACTCTACCCACACCTTGAGCATCATGAAAAAAAAAGGAAGAAGAAAAAAATAGAAAAAGAATGAAAATATCCTTGGGTGAAAACCTCTTAGAGGCGCCCGAGGCAGGAAGTGAGGGTGAAAATCTCCTAGAGGCACCCCAGCTGTCTCTTTCTCTCTCTAAAAAAAAAAGAAAAAGAAAAACCACAAAAAATTGATCTAATCTCTATTGAATAATTGCAGGTTGCAGGGGAGACATTGCAGGTTAGGAGGATTGCACAAAACAAGGACAGAGGTCAGCACCAGGCTGCAAGCATCCCTCACAAACAATTCCTCCATGACCACTCCCCTTTCCTAAGATTTGATCTCATTCGGGGTAATATTTCACCTTCTACAGGAAGTTCTGTGTCTTCTACAGGAAAGTCTGTGTCTTCTACAGGAAGATTCTGGAGAACCTACAGACAGGCCAGAATTGATCTCGGGAGAGAATCCGAAGGTTGGGAATTTTCCTATTAGGCCTGCAAACATCCTTGTTTCCGTCCATCACCATATGTCACCCACTTTCATCTCTTTACACCTCCATTACACTCATCCTTTTATTTGTTCCTGCATAGTCACACACAGAAAAACCTGTTATCTTCATACTAGCAGCAAGACCTTTTATTGACAAATGAAGAGAAATTTCTCACTTACCATACCTGTCAATCTCCATTTGGACTCCTCATTAGCCGAACCCCTCGTCAGCAGTATAGCCTTGCTCAGTCTAGCTTGCATCCCAAGAGGAGAAGCAGCTACAGGACATCCTACAGGAATCCTGTAGCAGTTGATCCCTCTGGAAGACATACTCTGGAGACAGGGACAACTGAAAATGACAAAGGAGACATGCAAAGGGCTCTTCTTGAACGTAAGAATACCAGCAGCAGTTGAAGCCAAGCATGCAGTGTGCATGCAATGACAAAAAATGAAGGAATGGGTTCCAAAACCCATGCATGGAGCAATAGCGAATGAAGGAATGGGTTCCAAAACCCGTGCATGAAGTAGCAGCGAATTAAGGAGTGGTTCCATGACCCGAAGTCTGCATAACGTGGCCGTGACCACATAGGTAAGTGCCTAAACTCATTCATCAATTGCATAAATCGTATTTTAAAATCTGCATGCCTATGGGAATGGTTCGGATTGAATGGAATCGGTGGCCAGTTACATAGCCTCGTGGGATCCAAACGAGCCCTGTTACATTCAAAATTGCTGACGAGATGTGTAGCCAGCAAGCGTGGTGTCCATTCAAGGAGAAATCGTTGGGACTGGTAGTGGTGGCGACGGATAACGGTAGAGGGGAGATGATGGCGGTCAGAAACACGCAGAAGCATTATGGCTGTGACATCGGATCAACGGTCCAGTCAGGCCACCTCATTTCCTCACCACGAATCATGCCATAGTTAAAAGATGCCCGGCTGAAACTTACAGCACCTTCTGTTCATTTTGCACTTGCAATGTCGTCGATTGGAGTATATGTCCTCCGCTTCCAAAAACTATTAAATAGTCATCCTCCACCGGTTTTTCTGCCTATTTTCGAAAATCTCCCGCGTATCGGGCTTGCTCAGAGACATAGTGACATTCTATAGGAACCGAGGGACCTTCTACAGGAAAGAATGCACAGCTTTCCGGAGCAGGAAAACCTGGGATTTTTCGTCGAATTTTGAGCTCCAAACGAGGTAGGCTCGAAAAACTCCTCTATGCATGGTATGTTTTGCAAAGGTGGTGAATTGGACGGCATCAGGTTGGAAAATCAGAGGAAACATTTTCCTGTGTATTGGAAGTAAAACGTTTTCTTGCGTATTGCACTGGGTTTCCCAGTTTTTCTGCATCAAAATTCTCCTCCACATTTCCTTTTTAAAATTCTCCTGTAGGAAAGATATATGCAGTTGTGGAGGCCAGCCTGTGTGTGTAAAAAAAAAAATGAATATGCATATCTGTTTGTGTGCTGAGAAGAAAACTTGATCTCTATGCTTTGTCTGTGGAAACAAAATTCTTCCTTTCATAAATAGACAGTCGAGTTTTGGGTGACAACCATCTTAAAACCAGAGAATTGTTGCTAGTTGATATTAGACACTCGAGAAATTCCTTCTTGGGTTTAGGGGAAACTGTAAACAACATTTCCTTTTCTGATTAAAGCATAAAAAGAGCACTCTCACCATGCCAGGGCGATTTATAAGGAAAGAACCCTCAGACTCTAGCAAACTACACGAGCATCCTGAGGTGGTGGACCTTTTCACCCGAGCCAATTGGATATCCTTCTTTGAAAAAATTCAGGGTCATGACGAGGAGATAACTGAGGAATTTTTAATGTCCCTGAGACCACAATTAAAGACACATGCCACAATTAGTTTTAGGGGTCTGATCCTAGAACTTATCCCTGAGCTCATCAGTCGAGTTACTGGTCTACCATTGGGGCTCCCTTGGAGCAAAGAAGACAGGTCATTGGGCCAAGTTGTTAAGAAAACGTTCTTTCTGCTCGAGGAGCATCCTGTAGAAGACAAAAATGGGGTTAGAAGAACCAGCTTGCCTCCTCTCTAGAGTGAAGTCAGTTTCCAGATTATGAAGTACATTACATGTGAAGGGAGGTTTAGCATCATCTATGGTTATCATTTCAGGTTGTTGTGTGAACTAAGGCATGGGATTGATTTTCCTCTAGCCAAGAAACTGAGCATTCCCTATTTTATTCTTTAGTCACTAATTGAATGTGGTACAAAATTAAATTAAGGGATCCCAGATCAGTCGGCCCATCATGGGCTCATCAAACTATTGGTGGAAGATGCTTTGCACTCCTACACTGTCCCCATATCTTGGGAAATCTTTCGAAACATGTATAGGGATGACAATATTAGAATTTTGGCCGAAAACATCACCCCATCCAGTAGTGAGTAGGGAAAACACATTGAAGAAGGTGAGAAAACCAATGGTGAAGGAACATAGGGCATTCAAGCACAGTAAGAACAGAAAGAAAAAGAGGAAATGGGCGAGATTGCTGAGCCTAAAACAGAGGATGAAACAACAACAAAAAACACCAAGGGAAAAGAGGATGTAGAGTAGAACAGAGAGGTCCGAAAAAGCCCAAATGAAGGTTGCCACAGCCAAAGCAGGCACACAGAAACAAAAGGAAAAGACACATCCTGAAATAGCAGCAACACAGACAGAAACAGTTGAGAGAGGGATTTCTACAGGAAGCAGGGAAAAAGAACAACAAGAGGAGAAATCACTTGAGATATTGGCAAGGGAGGCAGCAGCTATGCTTGCTGCCTTAAGCACACCTACAAAACAAAAAGGGAAGAGAAAGAGGCAAACCTCCATGTACTTTAAAGCAAGAAGGAGCACATGGATCAAAGTGGGTAGACCCCAGACGAAGTCAAAGGAGCCAATTGTCATTGAGGACACAACAAGTAAACCAAAAGAAGAGTTTCCTTCAAAGATATCCATCACCTACGAACGAGGAAGCCCAGAAACCTCCACTTGGAGAGAAAGAATTAGGATGATGGACTCAAAGACAGCTCTACAGGAAGCTAAGACATCTCTACGGGAAACTATAGCTAAGTTAAGGGAGACCGAGAAACTAGAGGAAAAGGCAGCCAAACCATCACAGGAGGAAGAAAATACCAAGGAAATACTAGAACCAAGCCCTCTGCCTACCTTGGGCTCATACTACAACCTGTTAGAAGTCGGGAAGATAATTCCCCAGAAATTTGTGGTGCCACTCTTCTTTGCACTAGAACAAGAAAGGGTGAGGACTTACACTTGGATGAGGATTGCCAAATCCAAGGGTGTGGTAGACATAGGCCACCTGGAAGAACAACTCAAGCAATCAAGAAAAGAATTGACCATGGTAAGGCATGTGAAAAGCAGTCAAAGGGCCAAACTATAGGAGGAGAATGAGCTGCTGAAACAACAACTACAACTATAGGGAAGTCATAGGGGAGATAGGCCCTCCATTTTGGGAGAACAACAGCAGCAAGAAGGGTCTCCAGCAGACAAAGAAACATCTGATGAACAGCAGAAAGAGGACAAGCTGCTGGCTAAGGTTGAGGTGCTAACAAAACTGCTACAGGAAAAGGAGTCACAAGCAATAGAGGAAATATAGTTTTTAAAGCAACAGGTGCAAGAGAAAGAAGCCCAAATGGCCTGCATGGCCAGATGGGAAGTAGAAGCCTTATAATGCATGCAACCTACTCAGTCATATGCCTTAACACCTTGGCCCGAAGGGGCACCATTCCATTTCAGAATTACCATCAATTCATGGCTTTGTGTGATAGTAGCTCAACAGAAGATAAGGCCAAGTTATCAGAATTCTATTTACACAACCTTGCCCTTCCAAACATGAATTTGTGGGACCCCAATGCTGCATTGGGAGATGTGCAACTTATGGCCATGACCTCTTAGTTAAATCATGAGGAAAAGAGGGCAACAGAGATTCAGAATATTATGAATAGGGAGCTAAGTGAACCACTCATGATCAGGGCAGAAGTAGAGGATGCCTCAACATTAATATATGCCCATCAACACCTGGCCAATAACCCTCAGGTTCTACCAGAATACTTTGAAAGACAAGCTCAGGCCATTGCTCAATTTGAGGACATGGAAAGACTGTTGGGGGATAACTGCATTCATGCGTGCACAAGGAGGTGGAACACACTATCCCACAGTCTGAAAATAAGAGAATACCATTCCCCAAAAAGGATGAGGGAGGCCTTGGCAAGAGTACCTCTCTACAAAGAGTCAATGAAAAATCTGCAGGCCAACTCGATTGACCTAAAGTTCAGTCCTCCCTTGCTTTTAGGACTGCTAGAAGGGGTCAAAGAAGAAGAGGAGCATAGGCAATGGGAGGAAGTAAAGAGAAAAGTAGGGTTTCATGACCGAGAAGAGGACATCACCTCGGAAGCCTGGGATGTTAGAGAGGCAGGCAAGGAAATCAAAGATGATGAGCTGGATTAGTTGTTCAGAGGATGAGCAACCCATTTAGCAGGGGGTGATGATGAGCCCCAAAAATGGGTAACTTATTGGGCTCATTTTGCCTATTATTCTTGATTAATCCACCATTCTTCATATTTTATGCATGCTTTTGAGTATATTTATGTTAATTGAATGAATGAGAATAGTCACTTGACCATGAAGTCTAATACGTGCTTATTACAGATTTTTGGACAACTTTTGGACCAAGGTCAAGCCTTTATGAGCTAGTTGACAGCCAAATATGAGGGAACAAGGCTGAGGATTTGTATGAAGGGTGTCTCCTGTGCTAAATGGCCCCTTCCTCGAGTTCTACACCATCAGCTCGGAGTTCAACAACCCACCAAAGATGATTCCCAAGGGCAGCCGAGTAGCTTTTGTGAAGTGGCTGATTACTTGCAGTTTGAGTAGCCAAGCCCCTTGAGTTAAGGAGGGATGTTGGAGGTCCTCATAGTGCATAAGTAGGAAGGTTTCCAGCTTTTGTAGTTTAGTTCTTGAACATTTTGTATTTCACACTTTAGTGCTGCTCTACCTTCCAACTCATTTTGGAGCTTTTGCTGTAAACATTTTTGTGACATGCTTATTTTTTGAGTGATGGAGATCAGTTTCACTTTGCATCAGCTCTTATATTCTTCTTAGGAGGCTGTAGCTCTTGGGTTTGGGCCCAACCCAAGTGTTAGTACCTCCTCTATGTACTTTTATATGTTTTCGCTGCATTCATAGAATAATTTATGCTATTTAGATTAAAATCTTGCTTGGTTACCTAGGTCATTTTTGATGATCGAAATAGCTTTTCATGTTCCAGGTTGATTTTATGGTTTGATAGAGGAAAAAACCTGCAAAAAGGCCACCAAGCAATCCTTTATCTCGCCTCTCCCTCCTTGGAATCATGCGCTGAGACCAAGGCATACTTGTTGCCACAAAAAAAAACATTGTTTTTGCCTCTTCATGCAATTGCTAGTGTTAGCTTCTTAGTTGCAAAGGTTGATACCAATTGTATTTACATGCTTAGATATATTCTTGCTTAGTTTTCATAGTTATCTTACATGATTTTCTGCCAATAAACTTCTATTCATCATGGTTTTTGGTTTCTAGGTCAAGTTAGGTCAAAATAGCTAGATCTTTGGTTTTCATAGTCGTTGTTTGATCAGTCTTGGAAAATAGCGTGCAAAACATCTGTGATACCTCCTTGCGTACCCTTCCTCCATCAATACAACTTGCTCCACCCCCTAGCTCAGATTATTTTCCTTCACGTGCCACATTTTCTCACTTTTCCCTAATTTCTACACTCTTGTGCAGCATTGCTCCCTCCATCCGTGAACAAATCCAATCACTTTAAGCACTTCCGAGCTTCATTCACTAGGCCTTAGACCCCTTCACATCCTCATACAACCTCCATTTCCACTTTTCCACCTTTCTTCCACCATCAACCCTCCAAAATCCCTTTTCAGAACATCCTATAGAACATCCTGTATGTTGGCATTATGGCTAAAGTGTTGTCCTTGATGGCAAACCATTCAGGTGTTAGATCTCAGTACTTCAAGTCAGCAGCAGAGATTGATGATCAGCTATCAAATTTTGAAGAAAATAAGGGGTACGCAGGTACACCTTACATAAGGTGCGTACACGCAGGTCGGTGTTACATAAAGTGCGTACATACCAGCAGTTATCCCATTCAGGAGGTGCGTACCCCAAGTGCACACATTTCAAGGCAAAGAAAAGCACACGTGGGGTTTCTTATGTTTTACACTTGGTTTTTTAGCCGACGGTTTTGTGTTATTATGGTGTCGGCCCATGGTATTAATCCATGATTTAAGGAAGATCTTTACTATATAAAGCAAAGGAGATCATTTGGCTTATGTATGTTTTTGGTTGAATATCTTATGAGGGTAAGATCTGGTCTAGATCTAAATAAGGCGAATCTACTGATAGACTAAGATCTCTTCGGTGCATGTTCATATCTGTAGATCTGACTGTCTGGGTTCTTTCTGAAGTCTTGAAATCATCTATGCCCGAAGGAACGCAGGTATAGTGAGAGAAAAGTGCGTACATACGCAGGAACGAAGCATTTCAGGTGTGCCCGTACGCAGGCACAGAAGGGTTTCAGGTGCCCCGGTACGCAGGTACAGAAGGGTTGCAGGTGCGCTCGTACGCAGGCACTGAAGGGTCTCAGGTGCGCCGGTATGCAGGTACAGAAGGGTTGCAGGTGCGCCCGTACGCAGGCACAGAAGGGTTTCAGGTGCGGAGGACTGTAGGCAGCTCAATGGACTCAGAGCGAGGTACGCAGGCTAGCAGTTGAGCATGATGCGTATGTAAGCAGGCGAGTAGTTGAGCAGAGCGCGTACTGTAAGCAGGCAAGCAGTTGAGCAGGGTGAGTACTATAAGCAGGCAAGCAGTTGAGCAGGGTGCTTACGTAAGCAGGCGAGCAGTTGAGCAGGGTGGTTACTTCTCTTAAAATCTTTGTTTATCATTGTTGTGTTCTGGGTTTGGTCCTATTATTGTTGATCTGGTTACTACAGTTGACTGGGTGATTCTCTTATACTTGATGATCATTTGATGCTTATGGATCCAGTTTGAAAATTTATGAAAAGTGGTCCTTGTAAGAAAAGAAGTAGGGGTTGTAGCTCCCTTCCAGGAGAAACTGGAAAACGAGAGAGAGTTGTAGCTCTCTACAGGTTGCAGCCTACATACTGGTAAAGGACTGAACCAGTACAAAACCATTGTAAAAGGAGTTTCTAATTTGAAAGAAGATAGAGACATATTGCAGCAGGTGGTTTTCACCCACATTGGGTTTCCACCTTACATCTTGTGTTCTTTGGTGTGACTATCTGTTTTCTTTGTTCATGCTCATTATTTTATGGTACTGACATGCAAAACTAATTCAAAGAAAAAATAAGGAAGACTTATTAAAAGAATTAGATAATACTGATTCACCCCCCCTCTCAGTATTATTTCCAACAATTGGTATCAGAGCAGGTCCTTCAGAGAAGCTTGATCACTTGAAGGTAGATCGTTCATCATGAGCAACTACGAGAGGGAAGAATCTATCAGGCCACCGGTTTTTGATGGGACAAACTTCAATTATTGGAAGGTAAGAGTTACTACCTATCTTCAATCTCTTGGTACAGAAGTTTGGAACATCGTAGAGACAGGCTATGCTTTTCCTTCAGCTACTCCTACAGATGCAGGGGAGAAAAAGAAGTATGAAACAAATGCAAAAGCAGTCAGTACCCTATTGGGATGTATATCCCAATCGGAATTCATGAAGGTAATGCACTATAAATCCGCAAAAGAGATATGGGACAAAATTGTCACGAGCTATGAAGGAGATGAATAGGTAAAGTGTGCTAAACTTCAAACTCTCAAGATTTAGTATGAGACTCCCAAGATGTATAATGATGAAAGTGTGGCTAACTATTTTCTTCGAGTGGATGAATTTGTTAATTGTATGAAAAATTTGGGTGAAGAAATAAAAGAGGCTATTGTGGTTGAAAAGGTTCTAAGATCATTGTCCCCCAAGTTTGAATCTAAAGTATTTGCAATAGAAGAAAAGGAAAATCTACGAAT
>APFE030378660.1:0-17735 GCA_000404065.3 Pinus taeda | reverse complement strand
GGATAGAGGAAAAAATCACATGCAGAAAGGAAAGAAACTGGTGCTGCAGGATGGACCTCAGCAGGTCCACAATAGTGAGGAAGAAGTTGAGTTTTGGTGGAAGGAGACAAAGGATATGGAGATTCCCTCTATACTCCTAGCGTACATGCCACTGAGAAATTTGGCTGCAAAGCTGGTTAGGGAACCAAAGGAAGGAAAATTTTCTACCTATATGCCAGTATTGCTAGAAGATGTGCCTTTTGAAGGAGAAGTGTTGGGGAAGATTCCCTAACTCAAAATCTAAGACTAGGATTTCAATGAAAGAAGAAAATACCCACAGTTTGAGCCCAGTAGGTGTTGGGTCATGGAAAAAGGTATGTTTTATCCTCGTCTTAGCTTAATGAATCATTCATTTTATCTTCATTTTAGAAAATAATTTAAAAAAACGATTGTAAAAGCTGGATAAAATTGATCATTAACAAATTGGGTAATTTTGGGCATTAAAGCTAACTTTCGCTATTTTTATATGCAGGAATATGAATTGGATGAGTGTTTTTCAAACAAAGGGACAAAAACGACTAAGAAAAGGAAAAAGGACAACGTCTCGATTACAAAGACTAGCAGAAGATGAAGAGAATCAAGTTTATTTTGTAATGAAATCAGATTGTCGGTTGCGAAATCCTCAAGATCTCCTGATCCTGAGGATTCTCTTCTATCCGTTTGTATTTCATAAGTTATATAAAGTTGATAGGCAAAATAAAACAACTAGATAGATAAATTGGGAGATTGTAACTATTCATTTTTGACACAGAGTATTCTCACTACTGTGGCATTATATCTTTATTATCGAGTTTAATGAAGAAGACTGTGTTTTACCTGTAATCGCATTCTGAGTATCTTTCGGCAATGACTTCTAGAGACTCTGGGCCCAGTCGATAGGAGATTTACTGCTTTAATTGTGTCATATTTATTTATGTTTACTCTTACAATTGTTTATTACGGTTATTTCATGAAATTAGCATTATTCTGATTGATGTGAGTATTGATTGTTACGATTTACCTTTGTTGTTCAAACCAGATTCTAGATCTTTTTGCGTTTACATATGTGTGTTACTATTTAATGAATTTATCAAATTAGTTTAAGTATTTGATTGTTGTTCATTCTAAAGTAGTGTTATCAAAGATCTTAAGTTTACAGTTGATTTCTTTCAGTTAAAAGTTTGAATAGTTACTTGTCGTTCATTTGTTGTAGTTTTCCTTTCTTACCGAATGAGTTATTTTTTATACTAGTTAGATCTACTAGGAGCGATTCCTTTTAATTGCATTCGGATTCAGTTTTCTGAACAATAGGTTAAAATAGATTTGAAACTATTTTGAGGTTTTTCTTTCAGATTTGTTTGGATTGAACTTCGATAATTAGATATTAATCATTGCAACGGTTCTAAAGCATTTCATTCTGAATTAACCTCTGAATTCACTTGCATAGACAATGCTAAAAAATCTTGAAATAAATGGACTTACCCTGGGTTTATGATTAATGTAGGTATTGAGATTACTTTTAATAGTCACCTTAGTGCACCAACATTTTGGCGTGGTTGCCGGGGAGAATGTTTCAAAGTGATTTCTTTTTATTTCTCTTGTTGTAAAAGAATTGGGTTTTAAAAACAGGAGGTAAGAACCTGCATAACCAACAAGTAAAGTGCTTGC
The DNA here is from genome assembly GCA_000404065.3 of Pinus taeda. Lineage (NCBI taxonomy): Eukaryota > Viridiplantae > Streptophyta > Pinopsida > Pinales > Pinaceae > Pinus > Pinus taeda. The sequence goes on along the minus strand of APFE030378660.1, from coordinate 16,049 downwards.
TCATCATCATTCTTTTCAGCAAATGCATAGAGGTTAAATAGTAGTAGGGTTTTTTATGAATGAATAGGAATAAAAATATAGAAAAAGATCAGAACCCCCCACCCAAATCCACAAAACCCAAGGGATTGATGAATCTTGGAAGATCAACTTTGTAGATGAAATCACAAGAAGAGAAGAATCTGAAGAATCAATAGGACCCCAGAATATATTTGGAAAAAGCACTACTATAATCCCTCAGGTAGTCGGCTCACCATCTACAACCTACGCTGAGATGCATAGCCAAAATGGAGGATCTGAACAAAGCTTTTAGGTTGCCGAAAATTTACATTTTGATCCTTCACGAGAGGGAAAATCATGCAATTTAAGAGAATGAGAGGGAGAAATGAGGGCAATTGTTAGGGCAGAGCCACAGTTGTGTGAACAAGGATCTCCTGTGATCCCAAATCTGAGCACCACCTTGGATTGAAAATACTCGACCTACTCAAATAGCATCCCCTGAAGTCCCTTAATGATATTGGCACATTTTCGACCAAATTGAAAATCAAGCACCTCAAGGCCAGACCTCGACGTTGGAATATCCCATAGTCGACCCAGTAGCCAATGCCTTGGTGAAATCTATTCCCTTGCAAAACAACCCAACCTTTCATGGCATGACCACATAGGATCTGGATGCCTTCTTATTCGAATTTGACATCCTGTGCAGAGGATACGATTACACCACCGATCCTCAAAAATTGAAGTTGTTCCCTTTTACCCTTAAAAAAGCAGCCTTGAGGTGGTTCATGGGTTTAAGTGGGTGTACTATTAACTTTTGGGATGACATGAAAACTTATTTTGTCACACAATATCAGGACTATTGTACGACTAGGGAATTAAAAGATGAAATCTTTAAAATGTTTGCAAAGGATAATAAAACTATAGAGGAATATGTTGAATGGTTTCACTACAATTTGTAGATATCCCCTCACTCCACACTACCAAAAGAAGTCAGGAAATCCATCTTAATTAAAGGAATGAAAGAAGAATGGATGGAAACTTTAAATTTGATGGGGAAGGGAGACATTTCTCAAGAGGATTATGATGAAATTGTTTTCTTGTGTATCAAGTGTTCGCGAGGTAGCACACGCACCGGGTCAGGAATCCAAGATTCTATGACTAGAGGAAGCAAACCGCCCAGTGGAGGTGTGACAAGAGTAGAAATCGGTAACCTCTTGGAGGACTTCAAGATAGACATCCTGGGCACCCTTAAAATGCAGTTGGACATCTTGAAGGCCAAACAAAACAAGCTTTAGCATAACAGAATTTGGCCATTTTTTGCCCACACTGCAAGAAGAAGCACAATCAATGGGAGTGTCCATTGCACATGGTCCAGACATGTGCTATTTTCACCAAGGACCATTCCACTGAGCAAGGTCCATCACTTCCGGGGCTAAGAGCAATCTTTAAAGAAGCAAAAGAAGAGACAAAACCAATATACTTAATGAACTAGTGTCGATAGTGGCAAGGTCAACCTAAAGGTATGTCACAAGACACATCTCAGTTCTTTTGTTCTTCATTATTTAATCAACAATAGAATTTTGGAATAGCGTGGCAAGGTCAATCACCTTTCTCTAATTGGAAGTCCTAACCATTTCCTATGCCACCTTGGCCAACCCAGTCCTTTACAGGTAATGGTTGGCCGAATTGTCCTTTTGCTCCTTTTTGGCAAAATAATCCTTACTCATCCTAGTGGCTTGCCTCTACTTCACAAAATTTGAATTGATCTCCGAATTGGCAGCGACCTCTGGGGATAACCAATTCGCCTATGGGGATAGGTCCTCAACCTCAACCTACATTATCATCCCCATATCCATTACATCAAAATCCTCAGCCCCTTCTACGTCCCCAACAACCAGCTTAACCAAATCCAAACCCCAATAACAGATTGATTCAGTTGATACAAATTTTTGAAAATTCAGACCTTGAGACCAATCAAAAAGAATGCAATGAACTTAGGCTGAGGTCAAGTTGCATTATCACTCCTGAGGAAGACAAATACCAACCACCAATTGAGTTAGAAACATCACCTGTAAATACACCATCAACTGTGACTGACACAGAAATAAAACAGGGAGAAGACACAGTTGAGTAGAAAGATCCTGAAAAACTCATAATTACTTCTCCCATGTTCCCTAAAAGATTAAAAATACCTAAACCTATTGTTTATCCAGACTTTGATCTAGTAGGGGAACTGAAAAATATTTTCATTAAAATTCTCTCCTCCAAGCCATCCGAGATATTCATATTTATGCTAAAGCAATTAAAGAACTATGTGCAAAAACTCCTGTGAGGAAAATAAAGGCTCCACCAACTATCCATGTCGTAGGGACCTTATCTGATTTAATTTTGGGCAGGGAAACACCAATAAAGCATGAAGATCCAGGGAATCCCATAGTTACAGTCCAAATATATGGTCACTCCTTTCTTAACTACAGAAACTTGTGAGACACTTGGTCTCACAGATCTAGAACCAACAACCACCCTGCTAGAACTTGCTGATCATTTGGTGGTAAGACCAGAGGGATCTTTATAGGAAATTATGGTTTTTGTTGATTCATGGGAGTACCCAATAGATTTTCTAGCTATAAACCAAAAAAGTTGATTAGATGGGTACCCTTTAATTTTGGGTTGCCTTGGCTGGAAACAACAGATGCTTATATAGGTTGTCGTGCAGGCAACATGACCATTGCTAAGGGAGATGCTGTAAAGAATCTTGTTCTATATCCTCCTACCAAACCAAGTCCGCTCATTTTGAAAATACATAAACAACCATCCACATACCTAGAAGAAAGTATTCATTCACCATTTACAGTAGCAGAGGCACTTGAGTTCAAGAATCTGACTGAGACAATGTAATCAATAACTTTATTAATTAGCCACCCACTGTGAATAATGTAAAATGTCAAATGTTAAAAGCTATTCTTGACAATTAAGCCTTGGAAGACCCCTTGAAAGATACTCATGATCAACATATTCCGACAACTGCTATTCATAACAACAAGCCTGTTGAAATTGAGCCAGGCAAGGTTTTAAATATCAATGATAGTCTGGATAATGACCAACAACAGAAGCTCATCCAAGTTCTGCAAAAATATAAAGGGTCCTTTGCTTGGGACTATCTAGACATGAAGGGCATATACCCACAATTATGTACACATCATATCTACACCAAAAAGGATTCTCGTCCTATCTGGCAAACCTCAACGAATATTAAATCCGCATCTGAAAGATATTGTAAAGGAAGAGCTAGAAAAGTTGTTGGGCATGAATTTTATTTATCCCATTTTGGATAGTAAGTGGGTCTCTCTATTGGTAGTTATTCCCAAGGAAAACGGGAAGTGGCACATCTATGTGGATTATCAGGATTTGAATAAATCCACGCAGGAAGATCACTTCCCTCTTCCATTTATTGATAAAATCCTTGATAAACTCGCAGGGAAGAAATTCTTCTCCTTTAGTGATCTTTTCAGTGGCTACAATCAGATCCAAATTGCCCTTGAAGACCAACAAAAAACCACCTTTACCTTCCCACTGGGTACATTTTCTTATAGAGTGTTACTGTTTGGCTTATGCAATGCCCCAGCTACATTCCAAAGGGCCATACTTAGTATTTTTGTTGATCTATTAAATGAAGGACTTGAAGTTTATATGGATGAATTTACCCCGTATGGGGATGACTTTGACCAAGCGTTACAGACATTAGAACAGGTGTTGGAGTGATGCATTGCCACTAGGATGTGTTTAAGTAACATCAAGTGTCACATGATGATGACAAAAGGCATAATCCTAGGACACTATGATTCTGCAACTGGGATACAGGTAGATCTGATGAAGATAGAGGTAATTCTCTTACTACCTACACCCTGTACTCAAATGGAGATATGTAGCTTCTTCATATATGCAGGTTACTTTTGGGCACCAAATCTGCCTATCTTTTCCTTACATTTTCACCTATCCTTTCATCCTTTTTGCACCAATGATATGCATTAATTGTGACAAACTTACAAGGTAACCCTCGCTTCTATTGTCTCTTGGATACTTAATTGATGAAGTAAGGTCACGGGGTTTTGCCTATGCGAACTACTAAACTTTGCTATTTCCACAGATTTCAGTGAATAGGTATCGCATTAACAGCTTGCAGCAGTAGTCTCGCATTTACATCAGTTGTTCAACAATGCTACAATAGTGTAACCAACTCTCAACTACTCCCAGGTTTATTTTGGATCTTTATTATTCTCTCTCTCTCGGCAATTAGTTACTGTTATAACAATTGTATATTTTTGGCATTAGTTGCCAAATTTGGGGAATATATATTTCGCATGTATTTGTATAAAAGGGGGTTTTATTCCTGTGTGAGGAGGTAGCCGTGCAGAGACAAACATTGTAACAGTTTATTATATATTAATTGAATGTGAGAAAGTTTGTTGTTCTTTTCTTAGTTGTGATTTAACGCAACCCTGATCAGAGAGTTGGGCCCGCTCTTCTAATCAGGTGCTACGTATTTTCTTTCTGTGTGGTGTTTCTGTTGTTGTGTGCTAATTTCTTATTGCTCTTACAACTCTTTAATTAATTATCGTGGATGCCTTTTCAAGTCTTACAATTTATTTCTAATTACTATTACAATGATGCCTTGATTCTTTAGCTATGAATCTTTGGTTTATGTTAGATTCTGATCTTGCCCCTACATATGCCTTGTGCGTTACCTTGAAAATTGTATGCACTAGGATTGATGAATTGATGTGGAAAATGGTGGAATAGTTTATTCACACTCGGACACCAACATTTGGCATCGTTTCTAGGGAAGGCTAACAAGGTGAAACACATGATATGCATTGACCAAAGGAGCAGTCTCTTGTCTTAGGGAGGGAAGTGCTACCCTGCTCTAAGTCCTGAGCTTAGTATTTTTATTTATGTTTCTTTTTATTGTTTTTGGACCGAGTCACTTGCTTTGGTTAATTGTTCTAAATTTTTATGAGTTTTTAAAACCCAATCTCTCATCTTGGGGAGGGAATGGTCTTTTGACACCCTGTTCCAAGTCTTGAGCCTTAGATTTCCTTTCATGGGTTTTCTTTTCTTGTCCAATCTCTCATCTTGGGGAGGGAATGGTCTTTTGACACCTTTCTCCAGGTCATGAGCCCTAGATTTCCTTTCAGTCGTTTTCTTTTCTTGTTTGTTAAAACCCAACCTCTCTTCCTGGGGAGGGAAAGGTCTTTTGACACCATACTCGAGGTCCTGAGCATAGTGATTTAATTTGGATGCTTCCCTCTTACCAATTTGCATGAACAGATATTTGAATAAAAGGGGCAGAGGAAAAGTTCCGAAGAAAGGAGAACATGATTTGGGAAGGAACACTTACATCCAACAAATCATCACAAGAGCTAAATTAGAGGCATCTTCTCGTGTTGCTGTGAGGGTGGGGACTCGAATGAAATCAAAAGGACAATATGTTGAGTAGCCAATGCTATCTACAATACCTCTTGTTGATTTAATGCAGCAAACCCTTCTAGCAGTAGAAGAAGTATGCAGTAGTGTACTTGATGAACGAGTACCGTTGCTAGTAACAGAGGAAGAAGAAGTTGCAAGCATAAGATTTGAGGAACCAATCCGTTCCAGTAGGGAAGGATAAGTTGCAAGGAAAGGGTTTGAGGAATCAAGCCATTATGGCAAGGAGGAAGGAGCTGTAAGGTTATTCATATCACCACGAGATAAGGGGAGTGTTATTAAAGAAACTCAAACTTTTGTGACAAGACCCCCTCCATAATTCCCTGTAGAACCTGTTGAAATTCCCAGTGATTATTGGAGGATATTCATGGCACCCACAACCTCTACTATTGACTTCCCCATTGGGGATCTTGGGACTGGTGCACCAACGAAGCCCATTCCTTTGATAGATTTACCTAACTTTCATGGGCTGACTTCTAAAGACCCCGACACGCTCCTTTTTGAATTTGATATTGTGTGTCGGGGATATGATTATATAAATGATGCACAGAAATTGAAAATATTCCTTGTTCCATTAAAAGGGACAACCTTGCGATGGTTTATGGGTCTAGGAGGAAAGACTATCTCCACATGAGATGAGATGAAAACCTCTTTTCTAGAGAAGTATCAGGATTACTTCAAATCTCGATACATTAAGGAAGAATTTTTTAAGTTCATATAGAAGGAAGATGAGAACATGGAGGATTGTGTGGAACATTTTAAGTACATGCTACAAAGATCAGGTCATTCTAACCTGGATAAGGACATTTTAAAAATTATCCTTCTCTGGGATTTTCAAGAAGACTCTTTGGAACTCTTAAAAAAGTGGGAAAGGGAGATATATCAAAATAGGACTTCGATACCATCTGTGATCTATGCATCCAATGCTCGAGGGGGGTTGCAAGGAATAAACAAGGAATTCGATCAACAAAAGTATATGGTAGAGGTGTCATGAAAGAAGAAATTGGAAATCTATTGGATAACTTAAGGACTGATATCTTGATTACCCTATCTGTACATATGGACACACTGCAAGTAAAATATAAACATATGGAATTGGAAAATACTATGGCTATATTCTACCCGAAGTGTAGAAAGAAACATCCACCTAGAGAATTTCCATTGAACTCTGTGGAAGAATGTGCAATCTGCGAGCTAAGTCATGCAACAAGTTCATGCCCCTCCTTTCCAGGATTGAAGGCGGTCTTTCAAGGGACATGTGAAAAGGTGGATGAATTGTATTTCATGGAGTCCAAAAAGCCATGGCAACCTCGGCCACCAACTGTAAATCAAGGTATGTTTTAGGATCCATCTTAGTATTTTAATAATTTGAATATGGGTCCTCAGTCCATGCCTTATCCACCTATGTGGCCTCAATATCAGTTTCCACCCCGGAAATAGTGGGCTCCTCAAACTAGTTTGAATTCTTCATGGGTCCCGAATTGGTGTGGACCGTCTCCTCTTCGACAGTTTCCCTAGTCAATGCCATAACAACAACTTAAGTTGCCCTCTAACCTACCTCCTAGTAATCTACCTGTTCGCTCTCAACTTCCTATCCAACCCAATATGAATTCTAACAATAAAGGGACTCAACAAGCTAACACCCTCAACCTACCTTCATATAGTATCTCTACCGCATAACTTTATGAGATGAACTTGAGATCCGGGCGGGTAGTAGATGCTCAATCCTCACCTATTATTATTGAAAAAGTTGGTAGTGAGGTTAAAGAGCCAGAAATAGTTGAAGAGAAATCAAACCAAGCTAGTAACAATAAAACACCTCCTCAACTGCTAATTACTCAAGAACATTGAGTTGAACCACCCTATCTAGAAAGATTGGCCTTGAGTACATAGATCCCTCAAGATGATTTTGACTTGTTATGGGAGTTACAAAATTGGTTTGTTAAGATTCCCCTATTACAAGCTATGAGGGATGTACCTATATATGCAAAAAATCTTAGGGAATCTTGTGCTAAAAATCCTAGAAAGAAATCAAGGGACCCACTCACTATTCATGTGATTGGAGATTTATCAAATTTTATGATGGGAAAGGCTATGCCTGTGAAATATGGGGATCCAGGGAACCCATTTATAACTATACAACTTAATAGAGTGGAAATTATGAATGTATTGGTAGATTTGGGTGTTGCTATAAATGTCATCACTGCTGAGGCCATTCATACATTGGGTCTTTGAAACCTGAAACATACACCTACTGTGTTAGAATTAGCAGATAGATTTACAGTCAATCTGGTAGGAAAGTTAGAAGAAATTACAATCTCAATTGATTCATGGCATTGTCTTGTGGATTTCCTCGTGCTGCAAACACAGTCCTCAACTGGTGGCCACCCCCTAATTCTGGGAAGACCATGGTTGGAAATCACAAATGCTTACATTGGGTGTAATTATGGAAATATGGTTATCTCAAATGGGCAGGTTACTAAAAGCCTTGTGTTATACCCCTGCAAAACCTAGCCCATTAGTGAAACCATCTTATCGTAAGAAACCTCTACCAAAGGAAGAGTCTAAATATGAAGATGAAGAATTAAGACCAGTTCTTACTATTGGGCGGTCCCTTCAGCTGAAAACAGAAATGGAGGATTATACAATTACTACTTTCATTAGCGACCCCTATTCTGTTTCATATTCAACCCAGTGAATTCTAGAATTTGTCTTAAGCTGTGAAACATAGGAAATTATTGAAACAATAGATGGATTTGAAGAACTACCTACAATTGTGTCCCATGAAAACATTTCTATAGATATAGAGTGAGGAAAGACCCTGAATATTAACCCAAATATGTCAGAATCCCAGACAAAAAAAATTCTAGATGTTCTTCAGAATCACAAAGAAGCCTTCGCCTGGGGCTATACAAACATGAAGGGGATTCCTGCCAATCTATGTACCCATCATATATACATCAAAGAGGATTGTCGTCCTGTGAGACAACCCCACAGGAGAATGAACCCCGCTTTGAAAACATTATCAAGGAAGAAATTCAAAAGCCGCTGGATGTAGGATTTATTTACCCCATTTTGGGTAGCCAATGGATTTCCCCATTGGTGATTGTTCCCAAGAAAAACAGTAAATGGTAGATATGTGTAGATTACAAAGAATTAAACAAGGCAACACAGAAATACCATTTCCCTTTACCGTTCATTGACCAAGTCTTGGATACTTTGGCCAGGAAGAAGTTCTTCTCCTTCTTGGACGGGTTTAGTGGGTACAACTAGATCCAGATAGCTCCAGAGGATCAAGATAAAACCACTTTCACATGCCCCTAGGGAACTTTCACATTCCGAGTCCTTCCATTTGGCCTCTATAATGCACCTGCAACATTCCAAAGGGAAATTTTAGGGATTTTCTTTGATATGGTAGATGACAGTGTTGAAATCTATATGGATGATTTTACTCCATATGGGGACTCATTCAAAGAAGGGCTAGAAAATATGGAAAAATCTCTTGAAAGATGTAAATGGACCGCATGTCTCTTTGAGTACAGTGAAGTGCCACATGATGATGGAGGAAGGAATAGTTCTGGGACATTTTCTCTCAACTCTTGGAATTCAGATGGATCCAGCTAAGGTAAATTCAATATTGCACTTTCCAATACCCAAAACACCCACGCAGGTACATAGATTTATTGGTTGCACTGGTTATTATAGGTGCTTTATAGAAAATTTTGTCGAGATAGCACATCCACTTTTTCAATTGTTGACAAAAGAAGATTTTGTGTGGATAGATGAATGTGATGCAACTTTTGTGAAGATCAAGGAACTTGTCTGTAGAGCTTCAATCCTTCGAGGGTCAGAATAGACATTACCATTTCATATCAATGTTGATGATTCTCAGACAGTAGTTGGGGCAGTTTTGGGAAAAAGGGTAGACAACATGCCATATGCTGTTTACTATGTTAGTAAGAACTTAGCTCCCACCGAGTTAAAATACACAGTGACTGAAAAATAATTTCTTGTTGTCATCTATGCCATCAACAAGTTCCAGAATTATATTACCGGGTATCCTACCTTTGTACACACTGATCACACAACAATCAGGTATCTGATTAATAAACCTATTACTCCTGGTCGTATTACAAGGTGTTTGTTGTTACTTCAAGAATTTAACATCACAATAGTAGATAAACCAAGAAAGGATAATGTGGTTGCTGATTTTCTATCTAGCCTAGATAATAATGCTGAAAGTGCACCCATAGAAGATAGTTTTCCAAATGAACATCTTTTTGCAATTAATGCTAACACTCTGTGGTATGCAGATATTGCTAACTATATTGCTACATGGAAGGTACCTTTTCACTTGTCATACAGGGAAAAACGAAGAATTATTCATCATATTACCCAATATTCATGGATGGTGGGATACCTTTTTCACACAAGGGCTAATCAGTAGATTCGGCGTTGCACATCTGAGGATGACATTTATGAGATATTGAAGGCTGCCCATGATGGCCCTTGTGGAGGACATTTTGTAGATAAAAGAACAGGCCATAAGGCGTTATTAGCCTTCTATTTTTCGGGATGCTCAATATTATGTCCAAATATGCGATAGTGGTCAACGCATGGGGCAACCTAGAAAATCAGATGAAATGCCATTGCAGCCCTAGGTAGTCCTCGAGCCTTTTGAGAAGTGGGAAATTGACTTCGTTGGACCTTTTAACCCACCTTCTCATCAAAAGGTTCACATTCAGGTCTGCATTGATTATGTGACTAAGTGGGTGGAAGCCAGAGTTGTTGCGAAATCAACGGAACAGGTGGTTTTAGATTTTATTTTTGAAGAGATTTTTGCTCAGTATGGTACTCCAAGGGAGATTGTTTCAGATTAAGGGGAAAAATTCACATCCCACATGATACTAAAGCTTATGCAGAAATATGGAGTCAAACATAGGGTGACATCTCCATACCACCCCTAGGCGAATGGATAGGTATAAAGTACAAACAAGGTATTGGAAAATATCTTGACAAAGACAGTAGCAAGCCATCATCGGGATTGGTCTCAGAAACTTTCTGAAGCTCTCTCGGCTACAGGACAACATGGAAAAACACAGCCGGGTTTTCACCATTTGAGTTAGTCTATGGGAAATCCCCCTCGTTTCTGATAGAATTTGAGATCAACATGCTCAGGACAACATTGGAAGTAGGATTGGACTTATCAGAGGCCTAGAAACACCGACTGGAACAACTAAATGAGATAGATGAAATTCGTTTAGTGGTTGTCGAGAAAACTACTGCTATCCAACAACAGAGAATGAAATGGTACGATGAATTTATCAAGAATAAGGTGTTTCATAAAAAAGATTGGGCACTTCTCTATGACTCCCATTTTAAAGATTTTAAAGGGAAGCTTCACACTTGCTAGATGGGACCCTATGAATTGGACGCTATGTTTGATAATGGAACCATTAGATTGGTTACAATAGATGATACTCGTGCTTCCTTCTTAGTGAAAGGACATTGTCTAAAATTATACCACCGTCCAACTTCTAAGGATGCCTTCGTTAAACATCTCTCTGATAAATATGGTTTGATGGTTGTTGGTGTAGAGAATGCTTCCTCTGCATTCTCTTCTTAAAAAATAAAAAAAAATAAAAAAAAATAAATAATATGTTGTTACTACTTACTTGTTTGTCTTTTTATAGGAGGTACGATCGAAATCTGATGATGAGGAGTTAACAAAATTTTCCAAGTTCTGCCATTGTTGTTACTCCTAAAAAATTTTCTAAGTGTCGGATGTTGTTACTCTACCACTGTTGTTACTCCTGAAAATTTTTCTAAATGTTGGATGCTATTACTCTGTCGTTTTTGTTACTCCGCTGGTGATGTTACTCCACCACTACTGTTACTCCTGAAATTTTTTCTAAGTGTCAGATGTTGTTACTCTACCGGTGTTGTTACTCCACCACTACTATTACTCCTTAAAAATTTTCCAAGTGTCAGATGATGTTACTCTGTCGGTGTTGTTACTCCGCCAATGCTATTACTCTGCCACTGCTGTTACTCCTGAAAATTTTTCTAAGTGTTGGATGTTGTTACTCTACCATTGTTGTTATTCCGCTACTGCTGTTACTCCACCACAGTTGTTACTCCTAAAAAAGTTTCTAAGTGTCAGATGTTGTTACTCTGCCAATGCTGTTACTCCATCGCTGCTATTACTCCACCGGTTACACTACCATTACTCCACCACCAGGTAGGTCGCCAAGTACGTCTCCTTTGACTTTTATGGATTCAATTAAAATATTCCATCGACGAGAAATTTATGTGCCATGGACGGCTACATTTAAGGTGGGGGGGTGTTGTCATAAGTCAACGACAACGTATTTAAAAACCACAATAATGGCATATCATATATCATTACTAAATCTTGTGTGAATGGTACACCCATAAACCTTGTCATTTCGTTTAATCATTTCAATGCATTGGAATTTGAATTACATAAAGTCGATAACTAATCAGTATTTTCCAATTCATACGAATTAATTACCATAAATTTAGTTTTATTTTTATTTATTTATTTTTTAATTTATTTAAAAAAATTTATATTTATTTATTTACTTTTTTTTTATTTTTAACTAACTTTTATTTACCACTAGTATTAATTTTTTAATTAAAGATTATATATAATAATAAATAATAAATAATAAATAAATAAATTACTTTTTTAACTAACCATTAAGCTGTGAAGGGTTAGATTAGCGTAAACAGGGATTTTAACGGGAACCGGGTGAAGGGTTGAAGCAACGGCGGTAGTTTCTACAGGTGGAGGGAACCGGCGGATACCCGTTCCAAAGAAGCTACGCAAAAACTGGAAAGGGCAGTCATTGGAGGGGCGGTTTTAAGGCAGGTTTTATACTGTTTCGAATCACCATGGTAAAACACGGAGAGGCGATTGACCTGGAGCCGGCGCCGGAGGACCTCCTTTCTGTATGGGGAAAAGACGTAACCGCCCACAACCTGGTGAAGTTTTTTGGCAGTTTTGCTGATGCGAAGCCGTTTGATGAAGACGCGTGGAATCCAAAGGGTATAACCGAACTGCTAAAGGTCAAAGCAGGTGCAGTCGGGTCATGCAACAAAGGCAGCAAGGAGACATTACTATCCCAGCATTCGGAGAAGAGCCCGCGCCAGTTTTCGGTAGGGATCCACGGTAATAAACTAAAACCCATCTCAGGCTCATCAAGGTTATCTGGGGGGCTGGAAGACAACTTGAAAGGCTTGACTAAGAAGGGCATCTGGAGTACCGGTGGAGAAGGACTGAAACCAGGGAATGTGGACCCCGAACAAGAAAACCGGCACTCAGTAAGGAGGTCTCCGGTTAAAATACCTCCAAGTAAAAGCCGGAATGCTTCTGGGGGTTTCACCGAGGGGATCGAAGAGATAGGAGTCGTGCAAGGGGGGAACTCTACCTCTTGTAGGAAGGATTACGGGAGCCCAGGACAGAGGTTTATTGAGAAGGAGGCTGGGCCAGGCGACCGACTGCCGTCGCAGGGAGATAAATTAATCCCGGTAGTGAACAGTGATTTTCCCCAGGGCAGCCGAGTTGGGGTCAAATCAAACCCTCCGGGAGGGCCTTCAGTGCCGGAACAGGATACAGAAATAAATCGAAAGAAGTCTTTCTCGCTAAAAAAGAAGACATTTGAAGGCAATCTGGTCCTGGGCATGGATGTCCAAATTCAGGATGCTCTGACGGTGGCGGAATGTACCCTTGTAGGAAGAATCAGAGGGAGGGCTCTTTCTGGTAAGGCTTTAAATCAGTGGGCAGAGACTCAATGGGGAAAAATCTCTTCTAAACCCTTTCAGAGTGGCCCTATTGGTAAAGGGATGGTTCATGGTGAGTTTTACCAAAAAAGATGATGTGGACTGGGTTGCTGAGAGAAATTGGAGTATAGGGAACCGGCCAGTTCTGTTTCAGAGATGGACACCAAATTTTGATGCCAGCAGAGATAAGGCGGATGATTTCCCTGTATGGGTTCGTTTACCTGGTCTCTCGCTGTTCTTGTGGGTTGAGTCAGTGTTTAAAGCCATTGGGAATCTGCTGGGTTCGTTCTTAGAAGACGATATGTCTTACCTTCATACTTTCGAAAGAACAGTGGCAAGAATTCTGGTTCATTTAAATCCTAAGGAGGGGCTGGCAGAATCTATAAAACTGGAATACGGAGAATATGTATTTGTGCAGCCCCTGGATTATGAGCAGCTTCCATTTCAGTGCTATCGGTGCCACATTTATGGGCATCTGGCAAAGGACTGCCCCCTGGGGAATCGAAGTAGAAGGCCACAGTTTTTAGGGGAGCAGAGGGAGAAAAAGATGAAAAAGGAACAGATGACCGAAGCGAAGGAAGCTCAAAAGGACTCGGGTATGGAGGAGCAGGGCAGAAATTCAGGGAAGCTGAGCGTAGAAGGTGATACTACTATGTCCGAAGCAAAAAAAGACCAGAATGACCCGGTGAGGGACGCAAAGGAAGCGAGAGCAGATGGACCCGTCGCAGCTTCAAAGGATCCTCCCGGTATGCTTCATGAACATTGCTCTACATCTCGTTCACCTGATAATTTTGTAAATTCAAAATTTGATGATATTTCTGCACATAGAAATGGTGAAGGCATGCATGTAGAATGTTCTAGTGAAGTCATGCCCATTATTGATCTGAAAAGTGAAGATGTGCCTAAATATAGCCAGAAAACGGTCCTTCCCTCTCAGAACCGTCATTATAACCTGAGATCCCAGGATAAAAGACAAGAGAATTTCACAGAGACGTCTGAACCAATAGGAGGACTAGGCCCCTCTTGTTCCCAATCATCTATAAGAAAGGGTAGGGGAAGAATATCGAATTTGTCAAAAGCTAAGGTCAAAGCAAAGTTTGATGTAGCTGACGGGAAGCAAATGTCAATTACGGGGGCGCTTAGAGCAGCGAATACCCTTGATCAAGTTAAAAAATGATCCTTCTGTCCTGGAACTGTAGAGGGCTAGCCAGTAAGCCCAAAAAGCTGGCTTTAAAAGAACTAATCCAAAGGTACAATCCAGACATTCTATTTTTACAAGAAACTCTTGGAAGGAGTATTGAGGTGGAATTTATGCTTAATTCCTCGTTCCCAGGCTGGTCCTTTCATGCCATAGATGCTGAAGGACATTCAGGGGGGATGGCTATTGGGATCAAAGAAGGAAGGATGCTAATCAACAGTCTGTGGGGTATGGATCATGCTCTTGGTACGGAGATCTCCTCTCCAGACATGGGAGTATCCCTCTTGATGCTAAATATCTACAGGCCATGCCAAGGGCGCGAGCAGTTCTGGAACAACCTTCTGTCAAAAGATCTAATAAAAGATAGGAGTTTAATCCTGGGAGGCGACCTAAACTTCTCTATCAGGACTTCGGAGGCTTGGGGCCCAAATGCTAGGGTAGACCCCCTTTCGGAATTTTTTTCAAACACCCTCCAAGCTCATAACTTGATTGATGTCAACACCCTCAAAGTAAAGCCCACGTGGAGGAATAGAAGAACTGGAGAGGGAAGGGTGGCTAAACGTCTGGACCGGTTTCTAATAAGTGAAGATTTGACAAATGACATCCCTTTATTCAAGCAGTGGGTAGGAGAAGGGGGAAACTCGGATCATTTTCCGATCCTTTTAGAGTTTAACAAGCCACCTTCCAAACCTGCTTCCCCTTTTAAATTCAATGCATCATGGTTGCAGGAGGAGTCTTACAATATCCTATTCAGGAATTCCTGGAGACATCCGGGTGGCCTTCAAATAGAAAACAAAGGAGCCAATTTCTGGGATAATTTAAAAAGACTTAAAAAAGTAACTATAGAATGGGCTAAAGATCGGAAGAAGGCCCAGCTCGAGGAGCTATCTCTCATAGATGCAAAACTGCGGGCTTTTGAGGAACCTGAGATGGATGGATACATAAATTAGGAATCAAAGGACAAGATATTGCAGCTAGAAAATCAAAGAAGCAAGATTCTCCTAGAGAAGGAAGAGGAGTGGAGGCAAAAAAGCAGGGCTATCTGGCTGAAGGCTGGCGATGAGAACACAAAGTTTTTCCACAATTATGCAAAGGGCAGGAAAAATGCAAACACCATATGGAAGTTAAAGGATCTAGAGGGCAGGGAAGCCTCCTCCTTTGAGGACCTCTCTAGAATGGGAAAGAAGCATTTTCAAAACCTCTTTACAGCTCAAGGAGGGATTACCTTAGCAGAAATTATCAGAACTACCCAATGTTTTCCCCGGTTTGTTGAAGAAGAGGAAGCTGGGAATCTAATGGAGGTCGTGTCTAAGGAGGAAGTGGAGCATGTCATTAAATCAATGGCAAAAGATAAAAGTCCAGGTCCCGATGGGTGGACCAGTGAACTTTTCAATCATTTTTTTGACCTGATTGGAGATGAGTTAACAGAAGTAGTGAATGAATCCAGAATGAAAGTTGAGATGTATCCCCCTTTTAATGCCACTTTTATAGCTCTCATTCCAAAAAAGGAGGACCCTGATTCTTTTGAGGACTTCAGACCTATATCTCTCTGCAACTGTGTTTA
>APFE030378653.1:104777-117771 GCA_000404065.3 Pinus taeda | reverse complement strand
ATAATTTATTAAGAATAATAAATTCAAAATATAAGTTCTGCTCATCGGATTAAGACTATATTTATATGGATTTTACACCTCTCAGAAAGAGGAATCCAACAAAAATATTAGCCTCTTAATCTGAGCATCAGAACATGGAGTTTGGACCTAGTTGTCCAAATTTAACAATAGTGGTTTGTGCCTCCTATATTGGGCCGACTTGAATACACGAACCGACGTTTATATTATTTCAACCAACATGACATTTGAATATATATTTAATTCAATATTGAAGCCGACATGATGAATTCCTTGTCGATTTTCTTGCAGACTTCTTGGGCTTGCTAATGGAGGATTGGTCTTGGTCTTTGGAGGGTTGCCACATACTTTTGTGGACTTGTATACATTTACATAAGCTCATGAAGAGCTTCTTTTTA
Source organism: Pinus taeda (assembly GCA_000404065.3). NCBI lineage: Eukaryota > Viridiplantae > Streptophyta > Pinopsida > Pinales > Pinaceae > Pinus > Pinus taeda. Next base: position 117,355 of record APFE030378653.1, on the reverse strand, counting down.
CATGATATGACTCTTTGACATATTAATAAATCTTAAAGACATCAAGAAGAAGTCTTTTGACCTATGACACTTTTTGCTCATGAAACCCATGTAGCAAGGCATACAAAAATAATTTACTCTTTTAGTACATCATTTACAAAGATCATGTCATTATGAAGACCGAACCTAGTTACACTTTCTTCAACACTCCCTCTTAACTAGGGAAGTATTCATAATGGGACTTGGTCATTCTCAATATGAAGAATTTCTCATAAGAAGAATCAGATTTGCAATCCATCTATTATAGCATCATTTCAACCAACATTGTTTTTCATTTAGCAAGGCCTTGACTAACAGCTCTATCTCTTACTTAGATCAGAGCACACAATGTTGGCGAGACCAATGACTGATAGACACACATCATCATTGTCTCTCTTAGGGTCATACCCACCCGGGTGTTCTCCAAGTATGCCCTGCTAGGACTATTCTCATCTTGGGTTCCCAACCCTCAAGAATATCAATCCTCTTGCCCACTCTTGTCTTGGATGCCCTACCACATCCTCAAAAAGTGTCGGATGGCAGATGATTACACAATCCTCCATTCTTTCTTACAACCTGAAGACAAGAATGATGTGTCTAACTCTCCCTCTTAACCAGGGATGAGTTCCAAGTTTCTCTTCACTCAGAAACTTACTCGAGTTCCTTTAATCACAGGAACCTCCCAGAGCTCCCTCTTACCCAGTGACTCTATCATCAGTACTTTATAGGGTCTTCCAGATGACTGACGATCCAAGACTTTGATGTCATCAATTTCTTCATATGTAGGGTTCAACCATCCATCACTTTCCTTCATCATGTCATTCCTTCTTTCCTAGAAAGTATCCTCCTTCGCTTTACATCTGGGGCTTCCTTCATAGGGTAACGTATCTTCAATTTTCCTTCAACAATGATTGCTCTAGATCACAAGGTACATAGTTGTGATATCATTCACAACTCTCCTTACCTTGGCCTTGCACACATACCCAAACTTTCTCCAAGAGGTCGGAAACAAAAAGCAAATCACATATTACTTTTTTGGTGATGGCCTTTTCCAATGACATCTTCTTGTAGGTATCAACACCCAGCATACATGTTGACATATCTCCCAAAGATATATGTTTTCAAGGGTCTTCATCTTTTCAGACTTCCATCAGAATCTCCATATCTTTTTGGGATATTTCCTAGTCAAATCTTCCTGATCCTATGGATGTTTATTGCCTTCATCATGGTTGCATATTTCACGATCTCTTCCATCCTCACATCTTCCATTCCTAGGAGATTTCAATCAGAGTTCTTCAATTGTAGTCAACCACCTCATACTTCATATGAGGACATATTATGTTGATTTCATCTAGTGTGACTTATGTATTTATGCATCCTTTCAGAGGAGGAGATCCTTTTTCTCTTGATCATGCTTGATCCATGTTACCTGCAACCGTATGTCATGACATTACAATATTAATACAAATACAAGCATACATACCTCTAGGTTATCTAGGCTTCTTCTAGCAGCTTCCTTGATTGAAAATATCTTCAATCCCTTGATCTGCTTTATTTCTCATGTCATCAGACCATCATCTCATGAATTCCAAAAGTTGGATTTCCTGGCAAATGTTTCCCTGATGAGCCTTGTCCTGGATGACTTCTTCCTTTCTTTTAATATCTAATGTGGTTCCCAAGAGCTATATTCTTCACGTTCGACTGCCATGGATTTTGTCCTTCATGATTTCCATGGTGATATCATGAGCTCTTGTTTCTAATGCTTCCATGATGCCACAATGCATCTTATTATCATGGTCATATCTGTAAAGGGTTTTGGAGCCTATGATAGGATCCTTTTGTGAGGGGCACCATCTCACTCATAGTAGAGGTCTACTCTCACTCTTTCCTTGGTCCTCTTCTTCAGCTTTCTTCACTCTTCCAGCGATATAAGCTCTTCTCCATAATCTTTCCATAGTATTGTTCTATCTTGTCAACTTTCCCTTTCCTTTCTGCACATATTTGAGTTCTTTCAACTTGTCTTTCTCTATCTAGCATAGAGACCATAAATTGTTGATTGAGGTAACCTTCTTGTTCATGGACATTTGTTACCTTGCTTATCAATATCAATTTCAATGATGTTTATCTTCTCATCATTTTTCCCAAATCTCGCAATTGAGATCTCATGAAGATATTCCTTCTCTCTTTGATACCTTCAATCTGGTCTAAGTGATATGACCTACTTAAATGCATTTCAGAGAGTATATCTTCTAGTATTTCATATATCTCTTTTATGTCTCCTTACTTGATACGTAGGAAAGAGAGGACCTTAAGAGTTCCTCTTATGAATTCAAAGGAAACCTCTGATATGTTCATCGACTTCTCTTCTTCATAAGGATCATGACAATCCTTCTTATTTTATGCAACCTTTGATGACCTATCTAACCTATAGATCTTTTTGCAATCATGAAGTCATTTCACCAAAAATGATTAATGAAAATAATTACTTGAGATGTGAAGATGAAATCTTCACCTTGATCATGTTGGCAATAGTTGGGGCAGATGTATTGATGCTTCCTCCAACTGAGATCTTTGATAGGAAGATTGCCTTCTTTGCCTTCAAGCTATCTTGATTTATATATCAACAGACCGTTGATATAATTGGGCTACATAAGGAACCTTGTAGTATGCAACATTGACTTGAGGTCGCTGGAAACCCATCAGTTAGTGTTATTATGGCTGTGTCAACGAACACCTTCATTCTACATCGAGTAATGTCCATACAAACTATGACTGAGATGTAGTGAGATCCATTCTTCAACATTATGTTGTAGACAATCTGCTTCTATATGCCTTTGAGTATGTATCATCAAGCTTTTGGGAATCCGAGTTGTCAAGACTATTCTCTTTATAGAAGGGATTCAATCACTGGTTTGTTGAGATCATGCCATCGTGAAATGATTGAGATCACTGTGATATGACATAGACCAAAACTGTGGGAGTCACCAAAGTTGTTGCCATGTATCTTGAGATCTAAATGTTTCATCTTCAGACTGTTGATCTCCAAAACCCTTGTTGTTGTAGAATGTTGTTGTAAATTGTTTCCTTGATCTAGGGTTCGATCTTTGAATGCTATGCTTGAAACTTGATCCTTGAATTGTCTCTTTTCTGCCCTTCCTTAGACTGCAACCATTTTGCTTTGATACCATGTTGAAGAATCTAGGCCATTCATACTTCTTAACATGATAACAATTTGGGAAGTGTTTTTACAATTTATCTTAGCTTGATCTTCCTTGAATTATTGGTGTGTGTTTACTTCATCAAATTGCTTTCAAAACAAAGAGACAAGAACACAAGATATTTGGCTTTCTGCCAATGCTAAAACTTCTCCCTCTTGGAGAGGAAAACCTACACAAAATTCTTCTTATAGAAATTCCAATTGACGAATACCAAGACCATGTTGAAGTTTCTAAGTTTACTTACTTAGAAATCCTCCATGCACTTTATCTGATTTATTCCTACCTACTTGTTATTTTCCTTAACAAGTTATTTACAATGTAAATACTGAAAATAAACACTAGTGCATGCTCCACATATTACATATCAGCAACTAAAAGAAACGGAAACAAACACACCATATGACACCATTATTTCTGGACTAATGTCCCCAGAAAAACCGAATGTGGGAAAACTGGTGCAGCTATCTGAGGGTTTTCTTATTAAGCAATATCAGAGTACAATCTGGGTGTTGAAACTAGCCTACCCAACAGAGAATTTCCTTGGTAATAATACCTCACAGTTTCTGACAAATCTCCTGGATGAAACCGTGGATAATCCTTCCAGCAGCTACTTAGCACCAATCTGCCCCAAAAACCCCAGCGTCAGCCTCTCTCTGGACTGCATCAGCCCCTCTCCGCCTCACGCTAGCCTTGCATCACCCCGGATGGGTCTACGTCAGCCCTTGGAGGCCCTGCGTCAGTCCTCTGGCCCTCTGCGTCAGCAACGCTGGCCTCCCTAAGGCTCTGTGCAACTCCCGGCTGCCTCTGCGTGGCCCTGTGTGAGCCCTGGCTTGCTATGAGTCACTCTCCTTGGCTATTGCGCTGCTCCCTCGGCACTATCTTTGCCTCTCTGTCTCTTTGTACTCAACTACATCTCCCGATCACTAATTCTATCTCTCTTAGCAAACCCTGCTCTAGAGAATAGAATGACTAATCACTCTGATGTATTCTCTAAGTGACCCTTAAGCCTCTTCTTATACTTTTCCTGTCGACATATCAACGGCCAAGTTTAAGTCTCTAATCAACGACTAAGATTAAATCTGGCTTCATCCATGTCTTTTAGACCATTCTTACAAAGATTCATAACAATACACATTAATATTTTATTTTCCCTAAGTTTAAACTTAGTGACTCCATTAAAAATATTAATTATTTTAATATCTCCTGATCTGTTTAGAATCTGCCCAAACACTTTCTGGGTATTGGAGATCTCATGTTCCCCAGCCTCCCCACCAAATTTTGTGGCTAGAGCACATCCGATGTTGCCCCAAATCAACACTCCCTCTTAGCAAGGATTGTGCTCTAGCAATACTCCTCACTGACTATTACTTTGATCATCCAGCATTGGAACCTGTGTTGATGCTAGGCCTTCCTGCCCAATATCCTCTGCACTGCTGCATCCTGTACTATTGCCCATGGTTCTGCCACTGCCACTGCGCATCTGTATGAAAAATCCCTCTGCATCAGTGCTGTTGCTGGCCCTTTCTCCCAGCACTGCATCCGCATTGCACCTCCTCTCATCATGTTGCATTGCGCTGCCCACTGTTGCACTGGAACTCAGTTATTGAGAAGTAAGTAACTGATCTCCCAATCTGACCTCCCTGTTGGGCTAAACACACCCACTGATGCTGAAGCTCCCTCTGCCGCTGACAAGTGCTCCCTCTCTGACCTCTGCGTTGTTGCAACAACTCCCTCCATCTCGCACCATTGCACTCCTCTTTGTGCCATTCTGCATTGGTGCAACACTCCTGTGCCTCTCGCACTGCTGCAACCTGCTAGCCCTACGTTGTCTCGGGACTCCTGCACTGTATCTCTCTCTATAGCTCCATCCGCATCCATCTCTACCCACATCAGTCAGTCCCGTCGGGGCTCCCGTAGCAAGGTCTAATCCAAGAGGCTAGGTACCTCGAGGATCCTGCCCATTATCGCCCGTAATTCGCCTAATTACAGCTCGATGTCTCCCCACTTCTTCTCAAGTGGTGCATGTGCACTCATGGCACAGTCATCGTCTGTCAAAATTTCCTTTTCTACACGTGCTAGCGTTGCGTTAGTCTCAAAATGTTGAAGTTTCTAAGTTTACTTACTTTAGAAACCCTTCATGCATTTTTTCTGATTTATTCCTACCTACTTGTTATCTTTCTTTAACAAGTTATTCACAAAGTAAATACTGAAAATAAACACTAGTGCATGCTCAACATATTATAGATCAGCAACTCAAAGAAACAAGAACAAACACACCACATGACACCATTATTTTTGGACCAATGTCCCCAGACAAACCCAATGCGGGAAAACCAGTGCAGCTACCTGAGGGTTTTCTTATTAAGCAATATCAGAGTACAATCTAGGTGCCGAAACTGGCCTACCCAACAGAGAATTTCCTTAGCAGCTATACCTCATAGTTTGAGAGAAATCTCCTGGCTAAAACCCTGGAAAATCCTTCCGGCAGCTCCTCAGCACAAAACTGCTCTGCAACCCAGCGTCTGCCCAATCTGGACTGCACCAGACCCTCTGTCTCACGCTGGCCTTGCATCAGCCCCAGGAGGCCATGCGTCATCTTTCTAGGCCTCTGCGTCAGACACGCTGGCCTCTCTAGTGCTCTGCGCAGCACTTGGCTGCCTCTACGTGGCCCTGTGTGAGCCCTTGCTGGCTCTGCGTCACTCTCCTTAGCTGTTGCGCTGCTCTCCCGACACAATCTCTACCTTCTCTCTTTCTCTATACCCAATGCCCCTTAGCTGCTCTTCCGATCACTGATTCTATCTCTCTTAGCAAACCCCGCTCTAGAGAATAGAATGACTGATCACTCTGGTGTGTTCTCCAAGTGACCCTCAAGCATCCTCTTATACTTTCCTTGTTGACATCTCAATGGCCGAGATTAAGTCCCTAATCAACAGCTAAGATTAGATCTGGCTTGATCCATGTCTTTTGGACCATTCTAGCAGAGATTCATATTAATACACATTAATACTTTATTTTCCCTAAGTTTAGACTTAGGGACTCCATTAAAAATATTAATTATTTTAATATTTCCTGATTTGTTTAGAATCTGCCCAAACCCTTTCTGGGAATTGGAAATCTCATGTGCCCCAGCCTCTCCAACCAAATTTCGTGGCTAGAGCACATTCGATGCTACCCCAAATCAACACTCCCTCTTAGCGAGGACTCTGCTCTAGCAATACTCCTCACTGAGGATTACTCTGATCATCCGGCATCAGTACCTGTGCTGATGCTAAGCCTTCCTGCCCAACATTCTCTGCACTATTGCATCCTGTATTGTTGCCCATGGTTCTATCACTGCCACTGTTGCATCTGTACGACAGCTCCCTCTACATCCGTGTTGTTGCTAGTCCTTCCTCCCAGCATTGTATCTGCATTGCACCTCCTCTCATCATGTTGCATCGTGCTACCCACTGCTGCACTACAACTCAGTTACTGAGAAGTAAGTAACTGATCTCCCAACTGACCTCCCTGTTGGGCTAGAGACACCCACTGATGTTGAAGCTCCCTCTACTGCTGACAAGTGCTCCCTCTCTGATCTCTGCACTGCTGCAATAACTCCCTGCATCTCGCATCGTTGCACACCTCTTTGTGCCATCTTGCACTGGTGCAACACTCTTGTGCCTCTCGCACTGTTGTAGCTTGCTAGCCTCGCGTTGTCTCGGGACACCTGCACTGTAGCTCTCTCTGCTGCTCCATCCGCAGCCGTTTCGACTCTCTACCTGATTCAGCCAGTCCTGCTACTCCTCTTCAAGGCTCCCGTAGCAAGGTCTAATCCAAGAGGCTGGGTACCTCAAGGATCCTGCCCCTCATCGCCTGTAGTCCACCTGAATACAACTCGATGTCTCCCCACTTCCACTCAAGTGGTGCATGTGCACTCATGGCATAGTCATTGCCTATCAAAACTTCCTTCTCTGCCCATGCTGGCACTGCCTTAGTCTCGGAAGACTCTCCCTTACTCCTCTTCCTTGGACACTGGGTCGCATAATGACCCAGCTCCCCACAGTGGAAGCACTTGATCTTGGAGAGATCTTTCTTCTTCCGCGTCAATTGCTTTCCCTCAGATGCTAGGGCCATATCTTCCTCCTCCTGCTTGACTTTGATGCCCTTGCTGCTGCTACCCATCTTCGACTGCCGTCTGATCTCTTCTTGGTGAAGAGCTGCCCACATCTCGTCCCAAGGTGGAGGTGTCCCTCTGCCCAGTATACTCTGGACAAATACCTCCCAGTCTTTTGAGACAGCATTCAGGGCTATCCTCACCATCAGCACCTGATCCGGTGTTGCCCCTATAGCAGTCAACTGATCTCAGATCTCATTCAATCCTCCAAGGAAGGTGTCAATCGGTTCTCCCTTCTTCATCTGATACAACCTCAACTGATTCTCAAGCAACATTCTTCTTTGCACAAATGTATGCTAGTACAATTTCTTGAGAGCCTCCCACATCTCAAACGTTGTTTCCTTCTCAGCTATGTGTGGTACTACATGATCCTTGACCCCGTCAAGGATAATGCTCTTGGCCCTCGCCATCGGCTCCTCATACTTGTCATTATCATTGGGGTCGACTGGGATAGCTATTACCTTCAAGGCGAAGTTCTTGACACGATTCCTGTCAAGTACGGATAAGATTCTGGCCTTCCAAATTGCGAAGTTCGATGCTCCGTCCAGTCTATCCTGGTCTCTTACTCCGTATAGTGGCATGATGCTCCTCTACTTCCCTCTTGGAAGTTCTCTGTTCGACTCCTCTGAGTCTCTACTTCCCGTCTGGAAGTTCTCTTTTGGACTCCCTGTGAGTCCTAATTTCCCTTCTGGAAATCCTTCTGCCACTGTCGAGATGTCCCCTACTGTGATCGTCTTGTGCAACCGCACCACTGATACGGGTTCCTCGGCTAGAAACCCTCGGTAGAAACTCCTCTAGCTTGTTCTGTCAGGTACTGTTCTGACTACAATACCTCACTAGCTCCACTCTGCAATATTCCCACAGCCTTCTAAACCCCACCAACCTGAAGGTGAGAGCTTCTAGGCTCTGCGCAATCCCGACACCAGCAACTTGGCTTCCTCAGCCAACTACGTTAGCCCTCCCAGCTGCTACGTGGCTCTGCGTGAGGCTTCTTTGCCTTCCTTAGCCTCTACGCTGCCTCTTCCCGGCTCACCCTTGATGACGCAGGCACTGTGTCACCCTTACTTGTTATTGCTCTACTAGAAACAACTTTTGTCACCTCGAGACAACTGTTTTCTGCTGCTATTGCTCCGCTTGGTTGATGTCCTTTAGTCCTCCTGTGATCTGCAGTCACGCTTTGATACCATCTTGAAGTTTCTAGGTTTGCTTAGTTAGAAAGCCTCCATGCACTTGATCTGATTTATTCCTACCTACTTGTCATTTTCCTTAACAAGTTATTGTAAATACTGAAAATAAACACTAGTGCATTCTCAATATATTACAGATCAACAACTAAAAGAAACAAAAACAAACACACCATATGACACCATTATTTTTGGACTAATGTTCCTGGAAAAATCCAATGTGGGAAAATCGGTGCAGCTATTTGAGGGTGTTCTTATTAAGCAATATCAGAGTACAATCCGGGTGCTGAAACTGGCCTACCCAACAAAGAATTTCCTTGGCAATAATACCTCTCAGTTTCTGACAAATCTATTGGCTGAAACTTGGATAATCCATTCGGCAGCTACTTAGCACCAATCTTCCCCAGAAACCCTAGCGTCAACCTCTCTCTACCTCACGCTTGCCCTATGTCACCCCAGATTTGTCTGCGTTAGCCTTGGGAGGCCCTGCGTCAACCCTCTGGACCTCTGTGTCAGCAACGCTGGCCTCTCTGAGGCTCTGCGCAACTCCCCGCTGCTTTTGTGTGGCCCTGCGTGAGCCCTGGCTGGCTCTGTGTCACTCTTCTTGGCTACTCCATTGCTCTCTCGACACTCTCTGCCTCTCTGTCTCTCTGTACTCAAATGCCCCTCAGTTGCATCTCCCGATCACTAATTCTATCTCTCTTAGCAAACCCCGCTTTAGAGAATAGAATGACTGATCACTCTGGTGTGCTCTCCAAGTGATCCTCAAGCCTCCTCTTGTACTTTTTCTGTTGACATATCAACGGCCAAATTAAGTCCCTAATCAATGGCTAAGATTAGATCTGGCTTGATCCTTGTCTTTTGGACCTTTCTAACACAGATTCATATTAATACACATTAGTATTTTATTTTCCCTAAGTTTAGGCTTAGGGACTCTATTAAAAATATTAATTATTTTAAAATCTCATGATTTGTTTAGAATTTGCCCAAACCCTTTCTGGGTATTGGAGATCTCATGTGCCCCGACCTTTCCAGCAAATGTCGTGGCTAGAGCACATCCGATGCTACCCCAAATCAACACTATCTCCTTAAAAAAGGGTTCTAAATATAAGGATGCAATCATTACCTTTTGTTGGTTGACACTTAGTGTAGATAGGAAATTTGCTCTGTCTAGAATAGCCATGTTGTACCGTCAATCTTCCTCATATCTAATATGGGATCGAAGTAGTTTCTTGGTCTAAAATTGAATTCATGTTTTGGGGGATCTTGACGTAATGAATACTCTTGCCAGCGGCAATCCTTTTGTTCCCCTGATGTGCTGATAAGTCACCTTTTTGCTTTTTGGAAGGAGGAGCACTTGCATTTGAGAGATATTTTAGTTACCCAATTTTTGTCCTCATGGTTTTCTGAAACTCTTTAAACATGCTGAGTATTGAGTTTTGCTTTATTCTACTTGAGGTCTTCAGGAGTTGACTTGTGATTATCTTCAAACTTTTGAAAGTCCTCCTTGATTTCTTTACTAGTGGACTCGTTCGTATTCTGAAAATTTTGAAACCTGTTTTGCTAACCTTATTTTGAAGGTCAACCTTCATTACTGTTATAGTTTTCATGGTTACGATTCTCTGTTCAAAACTGAACAAGTAAAATTCCAAATCTTCATTCTCCTCATATGTCATGAATGAGTCTTTGGAAGCCTTCGCTAGAGTAACATTTGGATATGAAAGCTGGTCACCTTACTGCAGCTGGCGTTCAAATTAGCTATGTGGATGTGGTTACAATGCCCCAACCATTCAGTATTTATCCTAAGTTGTCAAAATCCTTTAATCAATATATTCTCCTTTATTTACCTTCTCCTCAAGTAGACCTTCAAATTGGAAGTGATGCTAATGTTAAGTTAGCATGCCTTTAAAGCCCTTATTCAGGGATTGCTTTGCAGTCTGACCTTGTAAGTGATGTATCTCTGAAATTTCTGCACTGTTGAGTCTGAACTTTCAGCCTGTAATAACGTGGCATTTCTTCTTCTCAATGTTACTGTCTCACTGAATTTGGATGTGCCAAAAAAAGCCATGTTCAATGTACCAACACTTGCTGTTTCTCACCTTTATTTGGAGAATGTGGTTGTACAAATAATAACTTTGTTGTCAAATTTTCCGTTCACAACCTTCATTTTTGGACTTGCAATAATCCAAGATGTTCCCAAATGATTTGCTCCCCCTCCTTTTAAAGATTGGATGGATCATTCTACGGCCTTCTTGAAGCACTTTTGTTTTATTATTTTATTCCATTCTAGAAGCCTATCCCTTTTTATTTGAATCTTTAAGTCACTTCTCCCCTTTTTTGGCCTTTTCTTCCTATTAGGCACTTTTTCCCTTTTAATTTAATAAAGTCACTTTTAAATCTCGGGAAATGATTAATCTGCCAACATGCTTTCTCCGACCATTTAAAGTCACTTTTCACCATCCCATCCTGTTGATCTCCTCATCTCGGTTCCATTGAGGTATTACAGTAAGGTGTTTCTCCAAATAATCCGCTCCAAATAACACCTTTAGCATATTTAATTAAAATATGCTTGATAATATCCCCATTTTACAGGAATCGTTGGAATGCAATGGAACCAAGGATGAATTGTGCAAGACTGAACTTGATGATGAAATACAACAAGCGAACCTTGTTGGACCCCATCAAACTCCTCCAAAACTCTCTGGGCCCACAGATGACATGATTGCTCTTTTGACCTGGCTATCTCCAACCTTGGAAGTCCATCCTAACTGCATCATAAGGGAAACAAAAAATGGGAACATTACATAATCCTACCTATTTCTAGTTGATATAATGATAATAAATGAAGGTGTTGACGGTGTTGGAACCCGCTAACATATGGGGGATCTTCCTGATATGAGTTCCTAATTAGCCCTCACATTGTTTGGTGTAGGAGTTCCATTTAGAAGTATGGCTCGACTGCCATTAACTTAGATATTTGCGTTGGCTTAAGCAACTAGCATGAGAGAGTAGCGCGCATGTGCTTTTGAATGAGCAAGGGAGTGTGCTTTGTGGAATGTTCGATTGTAAATGTATCAAGGTTCTTTAATGCAAGGAAGAAACGTGAGCCTCTAAAAGAGAAGTAATAGTAATAATCCAGTAGAGACGCACACATACAAACAAAGAAGAATCATTAGACATCAAGTGAAATAGTTCACGTAGATGGTACGATCATTAAAATCATCACAACACATCTTCAACAAGCTGAGCACCATAGTGACTGAAGTAGTTCAATTACTTTAGCACATATGAAAGCCAACATAAACCATAAACATTAGAAGAATAGTTTCAAAACATCCACGATCCATGCATGAAAATATGTCGGCCGAATGGCTTCAAGTATTAAGCAAAAGTTCCAAGATACATGAGTACAATGAACATCACTATCTCCAATCGTGGAGCGTTAGAGCCACTACTTGCTCCCTGAAAGTACTATCTCTATCTCCCTAATGCCTTATGGGAAAATCCAAGGTGAAAATTCCTTTGCTTGAGTAATCAGGCTCCTTTTCCTGAAGCCCTCTGCGTCAACTTGTTGAGACTCTGCGCAACCTCTCTGGCCTTCTGCATCACTCCTACAGTCCCTGCGTGGATGACGTAGGCCTTGCTGGCTCTGCGTAGTCTCTGCTGCCTCTGCGTGGCTTCCTCTGGCCCTGCGTCTCCCTTTTCTGCCTCTTGTGCGGATCTCTCGTCCCTCTGTTCCGTACTTGTTGCCTCTTGACTGCTCTCCAGACCACTAGTTCAATTTCTCAGCAAACCCTGCTCCAGAAATTGAACTGACTGGTATCCCTCAGTGTGTTCTCCAAATGACTCTCAAGCTTCCTCTTATACTTTTCTCGTTGACAAATCAACGGCCAAGATTAAGTCCCTAATCAATGGCTAAGATTAGATTTGGCTTGATCCATGACTTTTGGACCATTCTAACATAGTTTTATATTAATACACATTAATATTTTATTTTCCCTAAGT